>CAUYQG010132693.1:0-16362 GCA_963574415.1 Tarsius wallacei
TGAGCTTGGAGGACATTATGTTAAGTAAAATAAGTCAGATGCAGAAAGACAAATACTGAATGATCCCATTCATAGAACCTGATCTCATAGAAGTTGAGAGTAGAATAGTGGTTACCAGAGATGGAAGAGAATGGGGAGGAGGCAGACAGAGGGAGATGTTTGTCAATGGATACAGTGTTATAGGTCGAAGGAATAAGTCCTGATACTCTATTGCACAGTAAGATGACTACAGTTAACAAGAACCCATTGTATATTTCAAATAGCTAGAAAAGATGATCTTGAGTGTTCTTTCAACAAAGAAATGACAAATCTTTAAGGTAGCGGATGTGCTAATTACCATGACTTGATCACTATACAATATATTCATGTATTGGAGCATCATATTGTATCCCATAAATATGTACAATTAGTATGTGTCCATTTAAAAAATAAATTAAGGCCGGACTCCGTGGCTCAGCCTGTAATCCCACGCTTTGGGAGGCCGAGGTGAGTGGATTGCCCGAGCCCGCGGGTTCAAGACCCACCTGGGCAACTTGGCAAGACCTCATCTCTACAATAAATCAAAAAAAATTAACCGGGCGTGGTAGCGCGCGCCTGTAGTTCCAGCTACTTGGAAGGCTGAGGCAGAAGGATCGCCGGAGCCCAGCAGGTCGAGGCTGCGGTGGCCAGAAGCGGCCACTGCACTCCAGTCTGGGCAACAGAGTGAGACTCCAACTCAAAAAAAAAATAAAAATAAAAAATAAATTTAAATGATTTTTACAAGGTAATTTGAGGATTAAAAAGTTAGCCTGAAACCACACCCCTACAAACACATGGAGGAAACTGCCACTTCTGCTTCCCATGCCAACCTGCCATGCTTGCAATAATCTTCACTGTCCAAGGAGATGCTGGCCTCCAGGCTCTCGAAACCACCAAACCTACTAACAAGCTTGGGACCTCTGACCATTGCAGAAGAATCAAATGGTCACCATGACTGTGTTTGCCAGGAACAAACAACACACAAGCAACTTTGCATCTTCCAAGTTTTGTATAAGTGCAGCTGATAGTCAAAACCTACTTGTAATATGAGTACTAACATGTCTAGAGAGTATGTGCTTACCTTTCCAGTCTCTTCAGCAAGTGTGAGAACAATAGATGGATGTGTGTGTGTTGAGAGCCAAGCCTACACCTAACCTTAAGGCTCCTTCATAGCACTTGTCCCATGTCATAACTGTACATTTGAATGATTCACATTTCTCTTCAATGCTTGACAGCTAAATCTATGGGTGTCTTTAGTGCACAAGTACTCTGAGGTGGGGCTAGAGATAGGCCACAATTATTGTTTGGATCACATATTTATTGAGTAGAATATTGAACTTGATGATTGCCAACTGTCCTTTCACCTTGATGAAGCAGGTTTGGAGCAATGTGTGATTTTATTTAATTTTATTCAATTTCTAGTCCTGAAATTATTAGCTAATATTGAAACCAGGCTAATCTAGGACCTTTTGGTTCACAAGTCTTTCCTTTTCATGCTTTAATGAAGATAATTCACCTGAAATCCCACATGCATGGGTTTTAAATATGTATATTAGTATTGAATATCTCTACTGTCCTTTGGTGCCAGGTAACTTCAACTGTGATACCTGCACCTAACAGGACATGTTCATTTTAATTTGGCAAACATATCCTGAGCATCTGGCCTGGAGCTGATACTATGTGGAACATCCTTAGTTTTATGCTTCTCACTTAACATGAATTTCAACCTCAAAGTCCAATGAGTCACCAACCATAACTTCGGTTGGAGAATTGGTTGGTTGGCGCATATTTGCCAAATTGATGTCAGAGAAGTTCTGGAAATATCTTCAATTCCTTTAAAAACCCATTTAAGGTCTATTTTGATCAGCTCCAACAGCCTGAGTGAATATTAATTCCCGCAACACTGTGTTCCACATCTACATGCTCCTCCAAGTCTTCCAAGGTTTTACTACCTTTCTCCAAAATAGTATATTTTCAAGTCACCCTCTCTCGTTACCTCTTATGTTCAAGAAAAGCTGGAGTTATAGCTCTTGCTAGTATGTAAAGATTCTGGAGTCAACTTGATCCCAGAATTCTGTAGAATTTGATGAATTCTGTAGAATTTGATGAATTCTTCCCTCATTCAATTTACATAAGCCACCAAAGACCACAAATGTAAGATAGAGAAGCGGAGAACATCAAGACATCTCAATAAAGGACAAACTTAAAATAAATTATGAAGACACTGTCAATAGAAATTTAAAACACAAGATTTTATTTTCTTTTTAATCTGTTGCTATAAAGTATCAGCCATCTTCAGAAACAGAGTGAATCTGACAGTTTTGTGTTGACTCTCACATTTCCCATAATAGATACCTCTCATGTCTGTCCCGAAGCAAAAATAAATTTCCCTTTTTAAGCTTTTGATGATAAAAATCTCATCTGAAGCCTCATAAATGATCCTTTATTATCTATATTAATAATGAATAAATGTCTTTTGAATACCCCTGATCTTTTGCATTAATAGCACCAGATGTATTATAGATAACCTTTTGATTTAACAGCACAAACTCTGAAACAATGTTAAACACTAAAAGACTGAGCTTACTGGAGTCGCTGAGGTCAGAATGATAAACATTTCTTTCAGTTCTATGCATGATGACACTAACACCTATCAGTATTTATTTTTTGAACGTATGTGTGAGTGTGTGTGTGTAAAAGAGAGCATGTGTGTCCTAGAAACCAAGCTTATAAATTTTAACTTTCTACAGTCTTTTAGTTCTCACACATTTCATGTTCTTTCTTCAACTTTTCTCTAGTGTGAGTTGAAAAACTCAACAGAAAGAATTTAAAGCATTCCTATAACCCCCTGAATCATTTCTAGCTTCTTTTAAAAAAATTAAATTAAATTAATCTATTATTACTGCATTTCTAGTTGAAAAACTTCAGTTAGAAAGATTCTAATACATATTACAAAAAAAGAATCATTAACAAGAAACAGCTATTCCTTTTTCAGACCTTTACATAGCTTCATTAATTGCCAATCTATTATTAAATGCTTTCTTACTCCATCACAGACTCTCACAGATCAAGGAATGTCAGAAACCAAGGTGGGCTCTGTCAAGTCACTGGAATCTTCAGGGCAGAGTCTCAGCAATAACCCAGATTCCTCATTCTAGCTCAGCTTCTTTACCATAATTCAGGTTCAATGCCTTCCACGTGCCTTAGTTCTTGAACTGGGACCTGGAATACTATAGAAGAGTTATGGGTCTGTGGGCTCACTCTGGAAATGGAAGATAAGGCAAGGAAGGGAGTAGGGACAAGTAAGAGCAGGCTCAAGTTCCCTCTGGAAACTTGTGCCTAACAAGTAGCCTGACTCTGGGCAATTATTACAGCGGATAATTTTTTTTTCAAACCCCAGTATGCTTATACCCACTATCTAGGAATGTAATGTATCAGAATATCTGGGAAATTGACTCTTAATAAGAAAGGGATTTGTGAATGTGGAATGAAAATAAGAGACCCTAATTCCTGTTTTTCCCTTTGACACGTTTCCTCTTCCTATACTAAAGCTCCCAGAAAAAAAAAAAAGCTGGAAATCAGATGAGATTGGGCATGTTCCAGGTGGTTTGGCCATAGTAAAAACTGGAATTCAGAGTAAATTTACTTCACAATAAATTTAAACCAATGTGCTGCCTCTCTCAAGGCTACTTGCTTTCTTAAATAAACTATTTAGATTTAGATTACAGCAATGTTGGGAAATAATTAGGGTTCTACAAAGAAATAGATCAAATAGTATGTGTATACATATAAAAAGGAATTTATTATAAAGAACAACTTATGCAATTATGAAGGCCAGCAAGTTCAAAATCTATAGGCTAGGCCAGCAGGCTGGAGACTCAGAAGAGCTAATGTTCAACTTCAAGTGTAAAAGCAGTCTGCTGTGGCAAACATTAAGAGTTGACAATTGAGGTAAAGTCTGAAGATAGTGTACTGAAGAATTCTCTCTTGCTCAGGGAGGCCAGTCTTTCAAGCCTTCAAACTGATTGGAAGAAGCCCACCCATATTATGGAAGACAATCTGCTTGACTCAAAGTCTACCAATTTAAATGTTAATCTTATCCAAAACACTCACATTAACACCCAAAATAATGTTTGACCAAATATCTGGGTACCCCATTGCCCAGCCAGATTGACATGTAAAATTAGCCATCACAGTAGGGCAGAATTTTTATACACTCCATACCCAGTTTCCCTTATTATTATCATTTTAATATTAGCATCTACATTTGCTATAATTAATAAACCAATATTGATACATTACTACTAACTAGGGTTCATAGATTATTCAGATTTTCTTAGTTGTTATTTAATGTCCTTTTTCTATTCCAGAATCTCATCCAAGATGCCACACTACATTTAGTAATCATATTTTCTTAGGTTCCTCTTGGTTGTGACACTTTTTCAGACTGTCCTTGTTCTTGAAGATCTTAAATTTTGATGAGTACTAGTTAGGTATGTTGTCACCTGCCTCTTTATTGGAATTTGTCTGATGTTTTTCTCATTATTAGACTGGAAGCATGAGTTTCTGGAAGGATGATCAGAGAGGTAAACTTCCACTTTTATCACATTATATCGAGATACCTAATATCAACATGAAATATGACAGTTGACGTTAACCTCATTCACCTAGGTTGGGTAGTTTTCATCAGGTTTGTTTACTGTAAAATTACTCTTTGTCTTCCTTTTTCCTTACTGTACTCTTTGGCAGGAGGTCTCTATGTAAATCTCACACTTAAGGAGTGGGGAGTTACGTTCTACCTCATTGAGAATAGAGTATAGACATAAATTATTTGGCCTTCTGTATGGGAAATTTGTCTGTTTCAGCTATTTGCATGTAAGAGTACCTATTTCTTGTGAACTTAAAACTTTCTTCTCTTTCAAAAACCTCGGGTTTGGATAAATGGAAGGGAGTAGGGACAGGGAGATTGAAAATCAGACGATGTGGGAAGATGCCCACTCCCTTTCCTAAAGCAGGCTTTACTGCCCCATGATTGAGTGATCATCCCAAGGAGACTGTTGTATACTTGAATTTGAAATCAAGTAGAAAACCTTAGCTTATAGCTGTCTAGATTCTTTTGAATCTAACTACACCCGGGGGGTGAGGCTCAGTTCCAGATACCAAACGTTAGGAGAGATAGAAACAAATAGGTATGACCAGAGTAACCAGTGTGGGAGAATTAGGACTCAATGCAATAGAAACACCTCCCATCTGTACACCTTTCTACAGTTTACAGTACACACTGCCATTTAATCCCTATTTAAAATTGCAAACCCCCAATATAGTATTCCCCATTCACACTTTTATGATTTTCTCTTTTTCATAGTATCTTTGACAACCCATATTCTTTATGTTTTACTTATTTTTTGTCCTCTGTCTCCAAAGAATCCAAGCTCCAAGGGTAGAGGAGTATTTGTTTTGGTCATTATTTTATTCTCACTCAATAAATATTTATTTATTCAATTTATTTAACTTTCAATAAACATTTGTTGAATAAATGAATTCTAAAAATATTCCCATGAAATTGATATTGTATTTAATCCTATGATAAATGGGCTCTTAAAGTAAAGAGATTTGTCCCAACAAACAAAGGATTTGGGACTGGAATCCAGGGAGACCCAGGTTTGCTGTTACCTCATGGCTGTGCTTTCTCTCTAGACATGAAATGCTATTAATTAAAGTAAGGTATTGTATTAAGAAAACCTTGGGAATCACAGAGCAGTATTTGAATGCATACAGAATTGTCATTCAAAAGATAGCTTATATTCCTTCTGTATGACCCTAAAAGGTTTAACTGGAAATAACAGATGAAAATTAGAAAGAGGAGCATTTTAGTTCAACATTAGGAAAACCTCTATAGCCCTGAGAGCTCACCAGTCCCTATCTCAGGTTGAATGAACCTTCTAGAGTGACCTTTTGAGCTGAAAGTATTCAGAAAATGGTGCTATGTTTACTTTGGGGGAGCATAAAGGGGTAATTTAGGTATTAGAACATCCAGGTGGCCAATTTTTAAAGATCCTTTTCAACTCTGGTCTATTATTCTTATTATGCAGCATTTCCTGGACAGGGTGGCATGAATAAAGAATATACAGAAGATCATTAAATATATTTATACTGAAATGTCTTAGAGCCCAATTATCAGTCATGAAGAGCATCAGTGGTACCAGATAATGCATAATGAAGATTTGGAGTGTCTACAAAACACTTTTCATACAAAAAAGGAAAACCAGGAATGCAATACAATCCTGCCCCAATTGTAACTTGAAAGTATTTTCTGATAACAAAGAGCTCATCAAGGAAAAGCAAAAATGATACCTATTATCACCTCTGTGATTTACCATCTTTAAGTCTGCATTCCTTGTAAAGCACTTATCATCCAGTCATTGGCACAAAGTTCCTTGTTCCTGGACCCCTTAGAGCTAACTCATTCATACTTTGTTCTTTCTCTACATCAAACCTTCCACAAAACTCAATATTTCTTTAAGTTTCTTCTGCTTCCCACCAAAGATAATACCTAAAACTGTCAAGGAGAGAAGTAAACCAAAACTCCTATCTCATTTAGACACTGAACCCATATTTACTGAAGTTATAGAGAAGAAAATCAAACAAAGAGTAATGCTTACTTTTTCATGAAATACTTAATAGACTAAAGAGTATTACTTTTTTTAAAAATAGTTAGAAATGATACTTCTGAGCTATAAGAATAACCAGGAGAGAAAAAACATACGAAGATGGACAGTAGAACTTATTTAAATAGTATTTTGAAACATGAGCTCTACTAAATGACTAATATTTGATAGAAATTGCTTATTTTCTTAGCAAATTTTTCTAAAATAATGATTGTTAAACTCCTTATTTCATTCTATTTCCTCCAAAACTAAGGAAATATCTTTAATGACATTTTCTTTGATGTGTTCAGGAAAAAAATCCCCAGTCATTTATTGCAATAACAGCTATTCATCAGCTATGGTTATTTTGAGTCATTGCTAAACACATGGTGTTTCCAGAGGGTGTCTAGGCCACCTGGAACACTTGAACTGGGTATCTTAGGAGTTTTTATAGGAGATTATTTAAATCTTAAATTTCAGTGCCAAATGACTGATTAAGAATATCCAAGGTCTTTATGCACCAGGCAGTATGAGACATGCTAAAGACAAATAAATTAAAACAAAAGAACAGGTTCACCCTCAAGGAGTTTACAGTTTAATTGGAGAAATGGAAACATAAGCAGATTGTTTCAATACACTGCCCTGAGAGCTATGAGATAGAGTGCTGATTGGCTGCAATTAGTCACCCAAGATCTGGGTTAGATGAGATCGAAGACTTAGTCAGAGGTCTATAGGTGAATACAGTTTGATAATGACATTCCAGGAAAAGGAAAGAGAAAGACAAAGCAGGCAATTGCGTGCTAGTTTACTGAACTACACACAGTATGGGTAGCAAGGCCCCACCTAGAGCCCAAGATCATGTCAACCAAGGTGTAATGCCTCATATCCTTGAAACCCTCTTGAGAAATAACCCAACATAAGGAAGAAATTGAGAAGGTCCAGAAATTTGTTTCAAAGACAATGGGTTGACCCATCTTCATAGAGGAATGAGGGATTCTGAGAGGCACATAGCCACTCAGATTTCCTACTGACCAGCACATCCTGAGATACATAAAGTAGAAAAATAATGGAAAAGGAGTTAAATGCTAAAAAGAACATTTCTCTACATCTCTGTGGGTCACAGGGTGCCAGAGGCATCATTGATGACAACACTGATGACAGGATCAGTGACAACCATAGTCACACACTGGGGGTTGCGGGAGCAGCAATCACTAAGGTGTAGAATTGATAATGTTAACATGAGAACTTTCACTTTTGATGTATCAACCAAGACACAACCAAAGAACTTTAGAACATGAGGAAATGGCAAAGATGAAGCCCCTGTGGTACAAAACCAGGTCTCAAAGCACAATGAGACACCACCAGGGCACTCCCAGAGCCATCTGGGAGGAGGTTGGTTATTTGGAGTTTCTGAGAAGTAGATAGGGACAGGGTTGGAAACATTTTTTTGGTTACTACTTTTGTCATTCTATTTGCAAAGTGTCTTTTCAAGACTTAAAATGTGTGAGGTCGAGAGTGGTAATAGAAAAAACTAGAGAATGAATAGTTGAAGATATTTATAAAATTTTGTCAACCTAATTCTTATTTTTTTCTTCTTAATAGCATCTTCCTTTCTTCTTGAGAAATTCCATCTTCCCCATTGTATAGGGTCTTTGTGGGACAATAAATTCAGATGCTTACCTCTCACTGTGGAAGTCGACTAAGCAAGTCTTTTCTCTTGAACACTTCATACCAAGGATGGAGAAGAAGTAGATACTCTTTCATAATTTTGAGTCTTCAGAGAGTAACACAAGGGAAAAGAAATGAAAGTCCTGGGAAATGGCACCCACTACAAGCTCAAGTTTCGGCTATAAGCCTGGTTCTATGGTTTCTGCTAACCCTAACTCTCTAGAGTTGCCATTCCCATCCCACTTTCAATCCTCTTTCTTCAGCCTCTCCATTATTGTTGTGACTGCCTGACATCCTTCCAATGTATGTTCCTTGTTTAAATTCCCCACAGTCAAGTTCTGATTTGTGCCCCCAACAAACTCTATATGATGCAGTCTTGTATGCCATGTTTGTCCTTGAAGTTGATTTTTCCTATATGAAAATGGTGGAAGATGGAAGAACAATTTTCTTCGGAACATAAAATCTATGTGAGTAAACATTATGCACAGTAGGTTGCTAGACAATGGGAAACCACTTCACTTGGCCAAACGGACTCCAAACTTCTTGTCCTGGTGCCACATCTCAGGTAGACTTTGGCACTAAGCATGATGGGCAGGTGGGAAGAATGAGAGGACAAGGCTAAACAGAGATCTACTCTTTGGAGTAAAGATGACCAAGAACATTCGTGATCTCAAGAAGCTATGTGTAGATCTGATGTCTGACCTGATACACAACCTTATTCCTAATTCTATAAGTGATGAATACCAAAATATCTAATTAGCAATTCAGCACAAAGCGGGTACAAATCCACCCAAGAAGGCACACAGATGTGGGAGCACTTAGTCCACAGGTGGTAAGACCCAGTTTGGGAAGAGAAGGTGAGAGTTCTGCTGAGAATTATGCAGGATTCCAAGACCCAGCTTAAGTGACCTAGGATACATTTTTTGGAGGGCCACTGTGCTACCAGCCACAGCAGTATGGAAAAAGGAGCAAGTAGAAGCTGAGTTTGCTGAACATGAGGACTTGAGAAAATTAGGAGTTCTGTGACCTAGGGGCTGGCTTAGAACTAGAAGTACAGGTTGGCTCTGGAGGAGCCTTAGTGATAAAAAAATATGGTGGGCACATTGGAGTCCAGTCGGGTTGGACTTCTGCACTCTAACTATGGGGAACATAATGCACATCCAAACCCAAATGGATAAGGAAGGCTTCCTCATATTCCCACCAGTCTGACTCTGGCCTATAACCCCAGGTCAGCAGTGGAACCATTCAGAAAGTGGTAATAAATAAAGAAAGAAAGCCAACACTGGTGTATAGGGTCTTCATGGATTGCACTTAACCTGCCATTGTAACCTTATTTTTTATTTTTTTTTTTTTGAGTTGGAGTCTCACTCTGTTACCCAGACTGGAGTGCAGTGGCCACTCCCAGCCACCGCAGCCTCGACCTGCTGGGCTCTGGCGACCCTTCCTCCTCAGCCTTCCAAGTAGCTGGAACTACAGGGGTGCGCTACCACGTCCGGCTAATTTTTTGATTTATTGTAGAGATGAGGTCTCGCCAAGTTGCCCAGGCGGGTCTCGAACCCACGGTCTCAGGCAATCCACTCACCTTGGCCTCCCAAAGTGCGGGACTACAGGCTGAGCCACCGAGCCCGGCCTCGTAACTTTATTTGTTTACCCTCATATCCCATCTAATCTCTTGGCCAAACTGAACTAACTATTAAGATTCTCCACGTACCCTCTCATTTCCTAACTTCTCTTCTATTTCAACCTTACCCTCACAATATTGGCTTGACAAAACCTTTCCAGTTTTACAAGACTGACCTCAAATACCATGTTTTCATAAAGCCATACTGAATTCAACACATACCCAACACACATACTCACACACTTGAATAGAAATTGAATTATCTCTTCCCTGAATTATCACTTAATTTTATCTGCCTCTCAGATCTCACTTAATATTCTGCTTTAGAATAGAGTTATTTGCAAATGCCAATTTAATAGTTTACATACAGCTGACCCAGAACTTATGAGGAACTGTGCAACATGTCTCCTGTGTTCTGCCACATGATTACATCCTTCCCACCAGTGTGAGTTGTTTATCTTGCAAGGATTTAGAGACCCATCAGGTGACTTGACCAGGGCACAGTGTGAGAGCCAAGTCCACATGAATTAATTCAGCATTCATTCTATTACTGTTTCTTTAATCCCTGTCTCTAACATGTTTTTCTCGATTAGGGAGTAGAGGGAGTTTCTCTGACTTTTTGGCCCTTCTGCCAGATCTCGATGCTGCATGACTGTTCTTTCTAATGGGTGTTGTTGGGTTTGCTTTGCTGCCTCCCATAGTTCCTTTCCTTTCTCCACATTAACCTGCATTTTCTGGGTAATGGTGCAGTCACCAGCAGCATTAAAGCTCTCTAGACTGTTTGCATCACTCCTCTCTTCTTGCCATGATCCCAGTGGGATTTCATTGGAATTAGCCAAGTAGGAGCTCAGAGGTGAGGCTGTATCCACACAAGCAAAACCAAGGGAGAACTGATTCAGTCGGACAGTTCAGGCCCTCAATCTTCATGTCTAATGAAAAAGCAATTAAATGGGTCAAAAGTGCAACCTGCTTATCTGAAATGCTCAAACCTGTTGGACTACTGAGGAATTATTTATTATAAAGCCACTAGAACAAAATCATTTGGTCAACATTATTTTCATATATTACATGCCGTGTTTATGGAGATACAGCAAATCAAAAAGAACAATCTATTAACTTCATATTCTTACAATCGTAGGGAAAATATAGAGCAACATTTTCTTTTTTTTAATTTTTAATTTTGAAGATGTGGGGTACAATTCAGGGTTAGGTATACAAATGTTCAAAAGTACCCTTGTTGTTGAGGTGTGCCTCCCCCCTCCCCTGGCAGTTTCCCACTACTACCAATCCCACGGCCCCCTCCCAGCAGTTTCCAACAACTGCCAATCCCTTTTTATAGTATTATGATAATTGTTTACAGTCAACAACATTTTCATACAATGAGACACCAAAAATATCTGAAGTAGAAATACTTCAGTACATAGGCACATACCTACATATAATTATGTTCATTACATAAAATGGTTACTGGGTTATGGGGTTGCCAGAGACAGAGGGGAAGTAACCTTGGAATGCTGAGTAAGAGAAGTAAGTTTTAAGTAATTTTAAAAAGGAAGCATTCTGACATTTTAGAATCAGAACTTGAAACTCTCAATTTACACATGGGAGGACCCCTTCAAAAAATGGAACTTATTTACAAAAAATTGTGTATTTATTCTTACATGTTTAAACTTCAGTCATCTTCAAAGTACTCTCTGTTTGATACAATACACCTATCAAGATACTTTTTCCACTAAAAGCTCAATGTTGATGCTTTTAGTGCTTCTGCTGGTTTTTTTGTTTGTTTGTTTTTTGTTTTTTTGCTTCACCTCTTCCTCATCAGCAAAATGTTTCCCTATATGGACTTTTTCATTTGGGAAACATACAAAAAAAAAAAGAGTCACTCAGGGCAGGATTGCGTGAAAAAAGAGGATCATCAAAAACTGCTGAACACTCAGCACAGTGTAGGCAGGTACATTCATACATTACCCATCATGAAATGGGCCATCACACTGAAAGAATCTCTCAAAAACAAATTCACTGAAGCCAGGAGCAGCCTCTCATAGCAATGCTAGCTGGTACACTGATATCGATGGGTTTCTAGTGGGAGAAGACTGTACTACAAGGGGCTCATCCTCCAAACAATAGTTCCAGTTTTCGGGGGGAAGGGTCCCCCTCATACATTAAAAAATTGAGGCACAAAAAGAATAGCCATGGTTCACACAGCAAATGACAGAGCAAGGATTTGAACTAGAGTCTCACATTACTATCAATGGTGGGATTTTACACACAGTTGATTGAGAAAATATTCAGAGGCAAAAGCAAGATAATTCCTACTGGAATCATACAAGTTTCAATTCATAGGTAAGGCTACTTGCTCACAGCCAAAAATCAGATGGCAGTAGCAATTAATTGGATAATTCAGAACCAAAATTTCCACCTGTTGCAGAGATTTTGAGTGCAAATGTTAAATCGCTCATCTGAAGTGCCCAAATTCATTGGATGATAAGGCAAAGAGAGAAATCATGGACAGATGTACTTCTTTAGAATAAACAACCAAGTTGTAATTGAAGGTGGGAACAATTCTAAAGAGGAGACTCAATTGCTAACAGTCCCTAAAATTTCCACCATTTTAGCACTTATTTCACTCTTCGGTATTAGCCTATTTGTTTGTCTGTATCCACCATTGGGTTATATATTGCCCTTGAGGGCAAGGATGGAGTCAGCCTTGTTGGTTGCAGTTTGCATAGCACATGGTAAGACTCGGTCAACACTGTTTGAATGAATCATATTAACTAAATGAGCTAGGTTTCGTATTTAAGATGAGAATCCAGGAGTAGCTATAGAGATGGCTCTCAGTGAGATGCACATTAGATGGAAGAAAAAAAGTGCTAAATGCTATCTCCCTGTTGGATTTAATTCAGATTATGCAATATGAGCAATTAAAGGTTTTTTTAAAGGTTAGATAAAGAGGGGTACATAGCAGAAATAAAAATGATCCGTTAGACTTAAAGAAAGAGTTCTGGGTAGATCCTGTGTTGTGGCTGAAACTAACCAAGCCAACAGCTGGCCACAACCATCATCAGGAAGTTTGGTCCTAAGGCTAAGCTCTACTCAGCAGAGTATCGACCAGAGAAGCCATACCCAGTGTGGTCCAATATGTTAGTACAAATGGTCATCAAGGATGGGTCCCAAGTGTGAAGCCTAAGGTATGAATGTAAGGTTATAAGATAAAAGCAAGCCCTCACCCTCTCCTCACCAGATGAACCTGGATTTATACCCCATATCATAACAAAAATCACTCAAAAAAAAAAAAAAAATAGGCCTAAATGTAAAATCTTTCTAAAAGTTTTCTAGAAAACTTCTAGAAAAAAAAGAGGGAAAAAAATCTTTTTGACTCTGGATTAGGCAAAAATTTCTTAGACATGACACCAAATGCACAATCCATAAAAGAACAAGCTGGTAAGTTTAACTTAATCAAAATTAAAAAGGTCTGCCCATTAAAAGATACAGCTAAAAGAATGAAAAGACAAGCTACAGAATGAGTGAAAATCTTTGCAAAGCACAAATCTAATAAAAGATTTGTATCCAGAATATGTAAAAAGCTCTCAAAATTCAAAGAGGAAACAGTTCAATTAAGAAATGAACAGCCCCCTCCTCCACCTTGGGGAGGTGAATCTTTTCTCTCCCTTCTCTTTCTCTCTCTAGTTTACTCTTAAATAAACTTTTATTTTTTTAACCTCAAAAAAAATTAACAAAATATAGGAACAGATACTTTGTCAAAAAAAAATAGGTGGTGAATGTACACATGAAAAGAATGTGCAGTATCATTATTCATTAGAGGAGTACAAATAAAAGCCACAGCAAGATACCACTATACATATACTAGACTGGTTTAAATTAAGATCAACCATGGAAATTATTGAGGAAAATGTGGAGGAAATGGAACTCTCAAAAACCACTGGCAGAAATATAAAATTGTACAACCACTTTGGAAAATAGTTTAGTAGTTTCTCAAAAAGTTAAGCATATTCCTACCATATTATCCAGCCATTTCACTCCTAGATATTTACTCAAGAGAAAAGAAATATACACTCACACAAATATTTGTACATAAATGTTTATAGATTTATTTTTAACTGCCAATACTGGAAATCTAAATTTCCATCAACAGAAGTAATAAAGCAAAAATATGGATGAATTGCACAATAATTATACTAAGAAGCCAGACAAAACAGAATACATACTGTATCATCCTATTTAAATGAAAGTCTAAAAAATGCAAACTACCCAATAGTGATAGAAAGTAGATCAGTGGTTTTGTGAATTGGGGACCTGGGGAAGGACAACAGGAGAGATTATGAAAAAGCATGAGGAAATTTTGAGCCCATGGACATGTTCACTATATTGGTTGTAGTGTTGGTTTCATGGGTACAGATGTATTTATGTCAAAGCTCACCAAATTGTACACTTTAAATATGTGTAGATTATTGTGTTAATTATATCTCTATAAAACTGTTTTGTTGTTGTCATTATTGTTGTTGTTAGTGAGACAAAGACTGCAGACCCAAGACCTGTGAAATGTTAAAAATAAAAGGCAAAAATGTAGAGGTGATAAAGTTCAAAATATGAGTCATAAGACAAAGGTGTTGGGAATGATTTTTACTAGTGAGTGTAGCAGATACAAGAGCAGCATGGCCCACCAGCCAGGTCAGGATAGACAGAAAGGACAGAAAGAAGTAGACTGGTATCAAGCCTGAAAAGAATAATAAATCCACATAGGGGTATATTTGGTTTTATTTCATTTGTGTGTGTGTGTGAGAGAGAGAGAGAGACAGAGAGAGAGAGAGATTTAGAACTAAGTGTTAAGTTCATGCGTGATAAAAATACACTGCAAAAATGGCAGATTTGTGTTGGAAATATAATTTCTAATCCTTGTATGTCAAGTTGTGGCTTATTTCAGCATAAAATGTAATGGTATCTAAACTCTGCGGGTTGTGTTTAAAGGGAGAAAACCAAATTGTTCCAAATTCTTCTTTGAGTTATTAAACAAAAGAGAGAAAAAATATCAACAAAGAAACAAGAAAAGCTCCAAAATAGGCAATGACTACATATTGGTTAAGAGGGTGTGGTGGACACCAAGGAGAGAATATATTAGGCCATTTAAATTTCAGAAAGATAACAAAGAAGCCAAAGAACTTGACAAAGAGTAAGCTGATGATCAGCTCAACAAGTGCATGATCAGGTGAGGACAACTAATTACAGTCTAAATGACTTTTCTAACTAGAGACACCTTAGAAGCACTTATGGACAGACAGTATAATTGCCAAGTTTCCTCTTATTTGTCCTTCATTCAACAATATTCAATAAGTAGCCAAGATATGTCACTTGAGTGATAAGCTCCAGGTACACTGTGGAGCAAAGAGAGACCCCAACCCTGGTCTCATATCATTAACAGCCTAGGGAGGAAAATGAATAGATGACTGCCTCTATGACAAACTGTGATAACAACTTCAAAGGAATTCACCTGGGAAATCTGTGGATATCTGTAAACTCTGGCAGTCAGTAGTAGGATATGATAGACAGTTGATTGAAGGATGGTCAGAATCATCTAGAAACGAACAGAGTAAGAACATCAGAAAGTCCAGGATAGAGCTCTGAGGACTGTAACATTTGATGTCCAGGCTGAGGAAGGTAACGCTGCCAAGGACATCAAAGGAGCAGGCAGAGATCAATAGTGTTGAATGCTCCTCAGAGATCAAATAAAAGGAAGTATAAAATATCATTTAGCTATATGGGAGTCACTAGTGAAATCACCAAGAGCTGTTTGGTGGAATTGATGAGGGTAAAACCCTGGCAGAAGAGGATAGAGAGCAGAAATTAGAAGGGACTGCAGTACTGAGAAGCGTGTTTGGGGTTTATGGTTGTAGGGTTTGCTTTAAGAGAAAAATTGACAATGAATTCTAAAGCTTATGTGGAGACGTAAATGACCCAGAATAACCAACACAAAATCAAAGAAAAACAAAATTAGCACTACCTGACTTCAAGACTTACTCTAAAACCATAACAATCAAGATGTTGGCAAAAGACTAGACAAATAGATCATTGGTACAGAATGCAAAGCTCAGAAATAGACCCACATATACGATTATATAGCTAGAGATCTTTGACAAGACGGGCTCGGTGGCTCAGCCTGTAATCCCGCGCCTTGGGCGGCTGAGGTGAGTGGATTGCCTGAGCCTGCAGCTTCGAGACCCGCCTGAGAAACTTGGCGAGACCTCATCTCTACAATAAATCAAAAAATTAGCCAGGCGTGGTAGCGCACGCCTGTAGTTCCAGCTACTTGGGAGGCTGAGGCGGAAGGATCACTGGAGCCCAGCAGGTCGAGGCTGCGGTGGCCGGGAGCGGCCACTGCACTCCAGTCTGGGC
>CAUYQG010132702.1:0-12047 GCA_963574415.1 Tarsius wallacei
CCTTTGTCAGATATACAGTTGGCAAATATTTTTTTCCCATTCTGTGGGCTGTCTCCCTGCTCTTTTGATGGTTTCTTTTGCTTTGCAGAAGAACGTTAGTTTGATGAGGTCCCACTTGTCCTATTTTTTATGGTGTGGGCACTTAAGGTTCTGATCAGAAATTGGTTGCCAGTTCCAATTTCCATAAGGGTGAGGAGACCCACTTTTATACTTTTCTTAGATTGCAGTGGATTAAAATTCTTAGTTTATTATTCATAATTGGAAGAGATATCATTAGAGAAAAAAGAAAACTGAAGCAGAAACAAACAATGCTTTCAAAGTCCCTGGGGGTGGGGGTGAAGTCAGAGAAGGTGAAAATACCCACAGGGAACATGCTGGAAGGTAAGAAATGTGCTAGTTTAATGTCTGGGGGAAAATATATATACACATGTGGATGCATATGAATTCCCTGCTACACATAAATTTAAGCCTGATTTAATGTGATCGCTTCTGTGTAAACACAGGTGAATCACCAAAGAATTCTAAGTTATGGAAGTGTGGTCACATTTGAGCCCTGTGTATCTGGCATAAATAATGAGAGAAGTTGGCTTTAGGAAAATGTTAGGATAAGCACATGGCAATGTTATAAGAACAGAAATCCATGATGACCAACCATGATGTGTTTCAGAAAAACTGGAAATGGAGGGTGCTTCTGAGAGCCTTTTCAACAGGGATCTTCAAGGACGCCTGAACTCTTTGACCACCGTTCTCGGACAGGAAGTGGACCGGTTTAATAATCTGCTGAATTTAATTCATGTATGAGGGCTCGCTTCTGTGGCTGCCATCGGGTCTCAGAGTTTCCCCTTGGGAGCTGCCAGACAGCACGGTGGTGGCCGTAGGAAGACCAAGGGAAAGCGGGGGTACCCGGGGCCTCAGGGGCTGCTACCCCAGTGAGGTCACCCCCCCAGATAGTTCCAGAACAGAGGGACAGGGCAGGTCCTGGGAGTTAGAGGCCACTGTTATTAGGCTTCTGGCCATAGGGGAAGGGAGGCCTTTGAGGTATGCTTTCTCCCATTTAACGCATCTGTGTGCTGGCTGCCTCCCCTGGGAGACTCAGCGGTGATGTGACTTCTGTCTTCCTTTTGAAACAGACCTTAAGGTTCCCACCAGTCTGATCCCTCCACCTCTCTCGTTTTATGTGTCCTCCCTGCATTTTAAGTTAGTCTTCTGCTACCTTTTCCCACTTCTTTTTGTTGTTGTGGTTGTTTTTGTTTTGTTTTGTTTGTTTGTTTGTTTTTGAGTCAAAATCTCACTCTATTGCCCAGGCTGGAGTGCAGTGGCACGCTCTGGGCCACTCCAGCCTCGAACTGCTGGGCTCAGGGCGATCCTTCCACCTCAGCCCTCCAAGTAGCTGAGACTGCAGGCGTGCGCCACCACACCCAGCTAATTTTTTTTTTTTTATTGTAGCGATGAGGCCTCGGCAAGTTGGCCAGGCTGGTCTCGAACCCACAGACTCAGGCAATCCTCTGATCTCAGCCTCCCAAAGTGCTGGGATTATAGGTGCGAGCCACTGCCCCCGGCACCTTTTCCCACTTCTTGTGGAAAGAGGCACAGGAAGGAGGGGACCGATAGAAAGATCTCTGAAAGAATGACACTGGGCCTGTCTCTGGGCTACGTACACATGGCCCCAGGCCTCATTCAGTGGTTTAATCAATATAACTTTCTCCTGTAACATCATCCTCTTGTATTTTCTTAATACATGGCAGTTTCCACAAAACTGGAACGCATGGGGGCCATCACCCCTCTATATCTGCCTTTGTTTTTAGCCAGGTGACAGATATCACTCTGTACTCTGCTGCCAGCCCAGCATCCCAGGACTACCCCCGCCTCTGGCTTTTGTTGAGAGGAGGGGAGGATAAGAGACATACTTTAAGGAAACGTTTCCAGTACAAGGAGACCCTCTGATATCAGCTGGACGATTGGTCTCATCTAAGAATCTCCCCTTTCCTCTAACTCTGGGGGTTATGGGCACCCCGGGCAGAGATGACTGGTGGCATAAGGTTGTTCTCACTTTCCTTCTCCCTCACCTTCCCACCCTCTGTGGTTCCCCAATCACAATCAGGTCATATTTCTTTTGGCCTGGAGGAGAGCTGGCCGGTGACATTTCTCCTAGCCATTTCTCCAGGCTTCAAAGGACATCTCTGCTTCTTTCTTTCCACTGCATTGGACTCTTCTATTAACTGCCCGAACCTCCCCCTCCCCCAAGGGTTACGTCCCTATGGTCACGTGTTGTAAAAATGCATGAAGTCCTAGAGGGTCTGGCCCAGCAGATAGCATACAGAGAGGATGAACCCAGTACGCGGGCCCTCCAGGCAAGTCAGCACCTGCTGCCATGAATGCATGTCATCGCCACTTGGTAATGACATCTGTAAAGGGCACCAATCCTTTTTTGTCCTTTCAGACTTCTCTAGAAACACTCAACAAAGCCATTGCTGGACTCGTGGTGATGTCTGAAGAAATGGAAAAGGTGTATAATAGTTTCCTCAACAACCAGGTTCCCTCTCTGTGGTCCAACACAGCCTACCCATCCCTGAAGCCACTCGGATCGTGGGTCAAAGACCTTATTCTGAGGACCGCCTTTGTGGATGTAAGAAACATCACTCCCTTGGGGTTTGGTAAATCGAATGGCGCAGTTGGCCTCTAAGGTCCCCAGGAAGCTCTAGCTGACGAATGAATATCGATAACCATTGCTGGATAGTCTGAGCCCAGAGAAACAGAAACTTCCAGACTGGCATCACTTTCACTGTCCTACTGTGATTACAATGGCATCTGCCCTGGGTTGCCACCCCCACACTCCCAGGCCACCCTTGGGGTTCTAGCTCTAGTTCTGGGGACCCCACGGTGAGGTACAGACCAACCTGAGATGCGTCCAAGTGACAGGTGTGATTTTGCTGCCGTCTCCCTCTCGCATACCCCTGCAAGAACCAGGTTCTGGGTTGGTCATCGTCAGGCTGGCAGATGGGGAAGGGGAACAGGACAGGCAGCGAAGAGGGAGTGGTGACCGACTCAGGTTGGGTTTAGCTTCTGCCTTCTGAGAAGCCCTCCAAAACAGGGTTTTGATTTAGAGGATAAATTCCATCTCAGAAAGAAGGTGCATTATAATGTGATGTTTCTCCCTCAGCTGTGGCTCAAAAGAGGACAGCCTAAGTCCTACTGGATTTCCGGTTTCTTCTTTCCTCAAGGATTTCTCACAGGTACCAGTGCTTTCCCGAAAAACCCACAGGAAGGTCACGATTCGTTCAACACCAGGTTTCTAGATGCTGGAGAAACAGCATGGGTGCTGATGGCCTAGCAACGAGGCTATTGATTGTCAACCAAGGAGGCCCTGCTCTTCCTCACTTCCGGGGAGATAAAGAATGGCAGAAAGCACAAGGGCAGGCACTGCTCCCTCCATGAACACACAGAGCCGGCCTCAGTTTCCCATGGGGTCCGCACTCAAGAACACTAGCCACTTCCCACCTACTCAGGCTCCAGCTCTGAGAACCTTCCTCCCCTCTAAAAAAATTCTCTTGGTCTTCCTCTCTCGGCCCTGGGGGTGCCCGGCTGGAGAGCTCCAGAGGGGACCAGGGCCTTTGGACTGCTAGATACGAATCCGCTCAAGCCTTAATCTGTCTCATTCTTTTATTTTTTTAATTTGTTCTATTAACATTTTTTTTTTAATTTTTTATTTTAAAATTGTGGGGTACAGCTAAGGGTTGGGTATACAAATATGCACTGTGCAGGTACCCTTGTTGATGAGGTGTGGTGCCACCCCCTTCCCCAGACAGATATTGACTACCGTTAATCCCACCTCCTTTCCCCTCCCTGCCCCCCCACCCATAGTTTCCCACCACGTCAATCCTTTTCTTATAGTATTATGGTAGTTGTTCAAGGTCCACTTATGAGTGAGAACATGTGATGCTCAGATCTTTGTTTCTGTGAAAGATCACTCAGTATTATAAACTCTAATTCCAATGTAAAACCTCAAACAGTAAGCACTTTAGAAAATGCAGGACACACCCTGTCTCATTCTTAACCCCTAAAAACAGGCAAGATCCTAATTAGGGAGGGTGGGCTCTGAAACGTCCTCCCTGGTGTGGACCCCTCACGGCAGGATGACACGCGTCAAACCAGCCTTCTTCCATCTCTTCCCAGCCAGGACCAAAACCTGGACATCCCTTGGTCATTCTCTCCCAGCGTGATCTGCAAGTTTCCTGTCTCTGTGAACTAATTCAGAGTAGGGTGCTAATGGTTGTGTCTTCCCTATGGAGAGGAAGCGCTATCAAACACTAGGGCATCCTGGCTGGGGTAGGGGTGGGATGGTGTCTGGGGAGTGCAGTGTGGTTGGGAGAACTCAGCTTTCAGGCTTTCATCTCCATAGGAACGCTTCAAAATCACGCCCGGAAATACAATTTGCCTATAGATGAGCTGAGCTTCAAGTACAACATGATTCCTGCCTACCGGGATCAAGCTGCAGTGATCGAAGCTGCCAAGACAGCACGATTTGGAGAAGAACTGCCCATGGACGCAGAGGTACTACTGTCTACCTGACAGTTACGGCAAAGTCGCTTCCACCCCACTGTCCTTGGAGATTTCAGCCCATCTCCCGTACCCCAGTCCCCTGCCACCTCTGATTTGCAGAAGCAGGAGGGGCAGGGATGGTCATCACAGCCCCAAGATAAGCCTTCCAGTTAGCAACAATAGTGTGGACACTGCCTAAATCCATCTGGCATACAGACCTTTTTTTTTTTTTTTATCAAGATGATCTCTACTGCAGTTTTCTTTTAAAGTTCTCAAATCCCAGAATGGTTTAACTTGACATACTGAATGTATTAAACATTGAAGAAAAAATTACTAGTTATTGCTCTAATATGGAAAAAAATATGGTCAAAAGTGTCTTTAAAAAGAGTTCATTATATAGCTATCCTTAAAATGACATTCATGTAACTGCAGAGAAAATTTCAAGCACATAGTAAACATCACTCTTTAAAAGGACAGAACAGAGGCCTATGTTCATTAAGATGTATGACTTTTTTGTGGTTGTTATTACTGTCCATAAATAAAGTCATTACTGTTGACTCAGAAAGGTTTTTACAAAACTCCGCTTCCAAGATTAACATTTTTTATTAAATCAAGTTAAAAAAATGTTCACTGTAGAAAAGTCAACAAGGGTTTTAACAAAACCAAAATATACCTTTTTATACAATATATGTATATTAGCAGCAAACTACTTGAGATTTTCTTTTATATTGTTTTAGTTATTTTAAAGTGGTACTACTGTATCTCTTTAGACACCCATGGTAACTTTCCCCATCTTGCAGAGACAAGAGCAAGAGGTTTAAAGCAAGGCTTTCCGAACTAGACATTGACCTTCCATATGACCCAGCAATCCCCCTACTGGGAATAGACCCAGAGGAACGCAAGTCATTCTACCAAAAAGCTACCTGCACATGCGTGTTTGTTGTAGCTCTGTTCACAATAGCAAAAACATGGAACCAACCATGCTGCCCATCAAAGCTGGACCGAATAAAAAAAAAAAGTGGTACATATAAATGATGGAATATTATGCAGCCATAAAGAAGGACAAACGTGGACTTCACAGCAATTTGGATGAACTTAGAGTCTATAATGCTGAGCGATCTATCACAGAAACAAAGAAAAGAGTATCACATGTTCTCGCTCATAAGCAGACCTTGAACAATTATTGTAATACTGTAGGAAAAGGATTGGCAGGAGTGGGAAACTGCTAGGGGAGGGGGGAACGCCTCATCAACAAGGATACCTGCATAATGAACATTTGTATACCTAACCCTGAATTGTACCCAATATCTTTAAAAAAAATTAAAATAAAATAAAAAACAAGGCTTTCAGAATCAGACAAGCCTGACTATGAATTCGAACTCTCTTGCTCGCCAACTGTGTATGCTGGAGTAATTGCTGACATGTCTGCACTTCGGTGTTCGATCTGCAAAATGGGGCCAATGCCCATAACCTCAGAGCCGTAGTGCAGTGTAAATGAAACAGCGATGTCATGTGACCAGCACATAGGATGCCACAATAAATAACTATTCTTAGAGACTAAGTTGATTGACATCTGTCACTCAGCTGCCTCCTACCGGAATTGATAGACTAACTTCATACATGCCATAACGACATTAGCTAATAGGAATGTGCTAACATACAGCTTACTCCCTCTAGAGCAGTGATTCTCCAAGGGCAGCCCCCAGACCAGCAGCACTGGCTTTACCTGGGAGCTTACTAGAAACGTACATTCCCAGGCCCCATTCCAGGCCTAATGAATCAGAAATTCTAGGCTGGGACCCAGAAATCTATACTTTAACAAGTCCTATAGGGGATTCTTCACCCACTAAAGTTTGAGAACTGCTGTCCCAGAATATCAGCGATTCTCAACCATGGCTGAAGGTTACAATCACCTGCTGAGCTATTAAAATATCCTGATGCCCAGACCACACTCACATCAATCAGCACTCTCTAGGGTGGTCCCAGGAATCATTGCTGGTTAAAGCTCCCCCAGTGATTCCAGCACACAGCCGGGGATGAGAACGGCCACTGTCAGTCTGAGCTGCCCAGCTTAGATGTGCTGACATATCGACAGGGAGGTGGCCTCTGCCTCACAGTATCTGTCCACCCCGGTGTGCCTTATCAATAGAATTTTCTATATGTGCCATGAAATCAAAAGATCAGCTCCAGGTCGCTTTTGCCAAGAAAGTGTTCATCAACCAATCAGTGCCAATCCATGCCATTGGGGTGAGTGGCTTCTATTAAACTTTCCTTAACATATTGTGGTGTTTATTAGTCAGTAGGCATTGCTCCTGGGTAATCCTATCAGTATCCACTTCGGACCAGATATGATTGATCTACTCTTTGCTCTGATTAGCAGAAACTCACAAAGACCAGTAAGCCATTTTCATGGCTAACTCTATGAACTACTATAATATGCATGCCTCTTAATTGCCTGGATCTTGAAATGACATTTATTTGTTTGTTTGTTTGTATGTTTATTAAATTTTAAAGATGTGGGGTACAGTTCAGGGTTAGGTATACAAATCCTCATTATGCTGGTACCCTTGTTGATGAGGTGTGCTCCTCCCCTCGCCTGGCAGTTTCCCACTCCTGTCAATCCCTTTCTTATAGTATTATGATAATTGTTCGATTATTCACACTTATGAGTGAAAACATGTGGCACTCAGTTCTTTGTTTCTGTGATAGATCACTCAGTATTATAGACTCTAAGTCCATCTGAGTTGCTGTGAAGTTATAATTTTGTCCTTCTTTATGGCTGCGTAATACTCCATCATGCACATGTATCACTTTTTTTTTAATCCAATCCTCTTTCGATGGACAGCATGGTTGGTTCCATGTTTTTGCTGTGTGAATAATGCTGCAATAAACATGCATGAGCAGGTGTCTTTTTCACAGAGCGATTTGAGTTCCCCCCAGGCATATTCCCAGCGGGGAGATTGCGGGGTCATGTGGAAGGTCAATTTTTAGATCTTTTAGGAATCGCCAAACTGTTTTCCACAAAGGCTGTACTAGTTTATACTCCCACCAGCAGTGTAGACGTGTTTCCTTTTCCCCACGTCCTCTCCAGCATCTGTTGTTTTCTGAGTTACTGACGATGGCCATCCTGACTGGAGTTAGGTGGTATGTCAGTGTGGTTTTAATTTGCATTGAAATAACATTTAAAAGGCTTATGTCTTTAAAAAAATTTGTTTTAACATCAAAATATTTTTTAAAGTGAGGAGAAAAATTTAGAGATGCACTCCTCATTACTTTGAGACCCTCCTTGGCCGAGAAAGCACACCGGGCCCATGTCAGGAACACCTGAGGCTGCAGGAGGGTAAAACAACACCCACATAACAGCCTTCACCAAGCTTTCCAGGATACAGAAGCTAACTGTGGTAGACAGAAATTTACAGTGACCACCAGCAGCCTCTGTCTCTCCACCTCATCCGAACTCACACCACATCTCTGCTTGAGTCATGCACACTGAACCTCGACAGTGCCTTACAGCCTATGAGATCAGTGGAGACCTCAGACTGGCTGGTCCATCTTCTGGTCCACTCAACAAACATCCGCAAGATACGGCAAGCATGTGTATTTAGCCAGCTTTATCTCTGATACAAACAGGCAGGGCGCTGTCAACCCGTTTACCACCTTCAGAAAAGGTGCAGTTTAGGAAAAGGCACTCACTCTAGGTGGATGCCAGGATGGCTTCCATGCATGACTTGGCAAGTAGGTAGCAGGATGGTTTTCAGGCAGACCTACACAAGCATATGAGCAGCCCCAAAAGCAGGAAGGTCCACCTTGCAGCACCCAAAAAACAGAGTTCAAGACACGAAAAAGCAAAGACCAGTCAAAAAGAATTGAGTTTACCACCCTTTTAGTCACTATAAAATGTACTACATTTTGTCCATATTACTTAGTCCCATGCCCACAGGCATGAGTCTCCAATCATCCAAAGGTCTGGAGCCAGAATGGATCAAATTCACTCAGTGTTTGAGGAAGGATGATACAGGTGCCCACAGATGGCAAAATTAGTACACCAGTGGAGACAGTCTATTACCCGACTCTGAGGGGCAGGCGTGAGCTCACTCTTGCTCTCTCTCAACATTAAAAAAAAAATAAAAGCATTTTTTGGGCCGAGCGTGGTGGCTCACACCTATAATCCCAGTACTTTGGGAGGCCAAGGTGAGAGGATTGCCCGAGCCCACAGGTTCAAGACCAGCCTGGACAACTTGGCGAGACCTCATCTCTACACTAAATCAAAAAATTAGTCGGGTGTGGTGGTGCGCACCTGTAGTTCCAGTTACTTGGAAGGCTGAGGTGGAAGGATCACCTGAGCCCAGCAGGTCGATGCTGCAGTGACCATGAGCATGCCACTGCACTCCAGCTTGGGCAACAGAGTAAGACTCCAGCTCAAAAAAAAAAGGCATTTTTTAAAAAAGGAAAAAGGGAACTTTCCATAGGAGCTCTGCAGATTACCGCAGATACATAATCTGTCTTCTAGGAGGACATCCAAACCCTTGGAAGACCTTGCTAAGAATAACTGATAGTAATCCCAACCCTCGTATCCACTTCCCATGAAAAAGAGTCACTACATCATGAGATGAGAGTCTAAAGCTCAAGAATGGGTTTCCCAGGGATATCCCCTATTGGACACCATGATGAGGTGGGAAAAGTGTGAGCTTTGGTGTCAAACTGAGATGCAAGTTATTTTACCTCTCAGGGCCCTCTCTAGAATGTGAAAAACACCAGCAGTTTATAGAGTATTAGAACTACCTGGTGAGGATGTGAGGCATAGAAGATGCCCCGCGACGGGTGACCCCTTCTCCTCCCCTTAGCTTTAAACATCTGCATATTTTTCAGTTGCCCTCTCCTGAGGATGGAGTTCTTGTCCATGGGATGTACATGGATGCTTCTCGATGGGACGATAAGGAGATGGTGATAGAAGACGCATTGCCTGGACAGATGAATCCAGTGTTGCCTGTAGTGCATTTTGAGCCACAACAAAATTATGAGCCAAGCCCAACACTTTACCACTCCCCGCTTTATAAAACAGGGGCCCGGGCCGGAACACTCTCAACCACAGGTAAGGATGTTCTTAAGATTAGTACAAGTAACAACCGAACCCGGTGGCTCAGCCTGTCATCCTAGCACTTTGGGAGGCTGAGGTGAGTGGATTGTCTGAGCCCATGGGTTCGAGACCAGCCCAGGCAACTTGGCCAGACCTCGTCTCTACAATAAATAAAAATAAAAAAAATTAGCCGGGCATGGTAGCACACTCCTGTAGTTCTGGCTACTTGGAAGGCTGAGGCAGAAGGATCTTCGGAGCCTAGCAGGTTGACACTGGGGTGGCCGTGAGCGTGCCACTGCACTCCAGCCTGGGCGATGGAGTGAGACTCCAACACAAAAAAAAAGATTAGTGCAAGTAATGACCTAATACAAACGTCAATCAGTGTCCAAGTGCTAAGCTGGCATTGGGTTGAGATCTTGGGGTAATTAGCTAGACTTAAGGCCATCTATAACATACAAAACTCATGAATGTCAATGTAATTGTAAATTCTATTTTTTTAATACTAATGTTTGCTTCTATTGGAATCTGAGTAGATAATAGAGTTTAATGAGCAGATACATCCAGTTTCAAAAATGATGGCCTGAGTAGACACTAAGATCTCTCTTTTTCTCACCAAATCCCTTTTTACTCATCATAGAAAAGATATTTTAAGATAAGCTAATAAATGGAAAGCCCTGCTGCAAAACTCTGAGTGAACCTGAAACTGAGATACAGCCTTAAGAAAAGAAAATAGGCCGGGGCACAGTGGCTCATGCTTATAATCCCAGCACTTTGGGAGACCAAGGTGAAAGGATTGCCTAGGCCCACGGGTTTGAGACAAGCCTGGGCAACTTGGCAAGACCTCATCTCTACAATAAAAACCAAAAAATTAGCCGAGCGTGGTGACACATGCCTGTAATTCCAGCTTCTTGGAAGGCTGAGGCAGAAGGATCACTTGAGCCCAGCAGGTCAAGGCTGTGGTGGCTGTGAGCATGCCACTGCACTCCAGCATGGGTGACAGAGTGAGACTCCAACTCAAAAACAAACAAACAAGAAAAGAAAGTAGGTAGAAAGAAAGCCATCTCAACAGGTACACTACGAGACTGCTTAAGAATGAGCAAAGAGGGTGAACTGGAAAAGTCCTTCAAAGGACAGCACAATGTACTGGGCGGGGGAGTGACACTGTGGGAAAAGCCAGAATTTCTGGCATTTATCTAGTAGAATAAAGTAAAGAAAATGGAGGAGAGCAAATGTTTGGAAAAAATCATGGTTGATAATTTTCCAATACTAAAGAAACACTTGAGCCCTTCGAGTGAGATCTCACAAAGTGGTAAAGATGATTTTTTAAAATATACAACAGATAATCAAATTTTCAGAGAAACTAGATATACTAAAGTGGTGTTCAAGACTGTCAGAGATCAAGAAAATGCTCAAAGTGACTAAAGAGAAGATACTGGAACTGAAATTCCAGAGAATGGGAATCAGATTGGCATTGGGCATCTCTCATTATCCACAACTCATATAAAAAGATAATGAAGAAGCATCTTCAAAGGTTTGAACCAGAATTCAAAATGCAACCAAACTACCATCCAAAAGGGAAGTCATATAAGGACAGTTTTGAACATACAAAGTTTCTAAATTAATCATTGCTGACCCCCTATTTTTAAAAAATCCAACAGTCTAGCTGGGTGTGCTGTCTCATGCCTGTAGTCCTAATTACTCAGGAAGCTGAGGTGGGAGGATTGCTTGAGCTCAGGAATTCAAGACCAGCCCGGGAAACATCTCAATTAAAAAAAAAATCCAACTGTCTTAGACTGTGTTCATGTTGCTATAAAAGAATACCTGAGGCTGGGTAATTTAGAAAGAAAATAAGCTTATTTATGGCACCAGCATCTGCATCTAGTGAAGAACTCAGACTGCTCCCACTCATAGCAGAAGGTGAAGGGGAGCTGGTGTTTAGAGATCGCACGGTGAGAGAGGCAGCAAGAAAGAGGGGAGGGCGTGCCAGGCTTTTTTTAACAACCAGCTCTGGTGGAGACCTAATAAAGCAGGAACTCACCCCCACCCCAGCACAGGGAAGACGTTAGTCACTCATGAGGGATATGCCCCCATGACCCAAACACCTTCTACTAAGCCCACCTCTGACACTGGGGATCAGATTTCAGCATGAGATTTGGAGGGATCAAACATCCAAACTGTAGCAGACTGGTATAAAGACTTCTAACAAATCAATAAGGAGAGGAGCTAACAACATAACCTTAACTGAAACTGACAGAAACCCCATCTCTCTGGCCAAGGGTCTAGGAAAATATGCAGCTGCAAGCTGTGGGAGGTAGTCCTTAATTCTATGTCCGAACTCCGAACTTGTACAAGTCAGTTTCAGATTCAAGCCCAAAATAGCAGAGCAAAAGCTTTGAGGACTAAACTACAATTTAAACCACTGCCCAATTCT
>CAUYQG010132705.1:0-20146 GCA_963574415.1 Tarsius wallacei
ACAAAATGTCCAGGCACGGTGGCTCAAGCCTGTAATCCCAGCACTTTGGGAGACTGAGGTGAGAGGATTGCCTGAGCTCACAGGTTTGAGACCAACCTGGGCAACTTGGTGAGACCTCATCTCTACAATAAAAAAAAAAAAAAAAATCAGCCAGGAGTGGTAGCATGCACCTGTAGTTCCAGCTACATGGAAGTCTGAGGCGGAAGGATCACCAGAGCCCAGCAGGTAGAGGTTGTGTTGGCGTAAGTAAGCATGTCACTGCATTCCAGCCTGGTGACAGAGACTCCAACTCAAAAAAAAAAAAAAAAAAAAAAGCACTGAAGTCAAAAGCTGCTAGCTGGTACACTGATGTTGATGGATTCCTAGAACACTTACCTAGCAAGGGAAGCCTGTACTACAAGGGGCCCACCCTCCAAAAAATAATTCCATTTTTGGGGAGGACCCCCTCATATAAGAACTGTACAATGGTTGAATTATTATTTATCTGTCTCAGCTTTTTTGTTACTGCTGTTTCTCTATGAATCAATCTTCTGTAGATCAAAGTTTGATATTATCCTTTTTCAAGAATTTTTTAAAACCTGTCTTGAAGTGAATATTTAATATATAAATTTTCTCCGATTTTGCTTGTCAGAAAAAGTCTACTTGATATTTATTTTTGAAATGCAATTTGCTGGGTAAGCAATTCTGGATTAATAATTTTTATCACTTTAAGGAGCCACACCTTTGTATTCTGGTTTGCATAATTTCTGATGGAAAGTTTTATCTAATTTGCATCTGTATTCTTTTATAATGTGATTTTTGCTTTTGCAAATATAGCAACTTTAATATGAGGAATCCAGATGTTTTTCTTTCCTTTTTTGTATTAATCAGATTTGTTATTTTATAGATTTCTTGAGTTTGTGCTTTAATATTTTCATTTTACTTGGATAATTCTCAGCTATCATCTCTTCAAATATTTCTTTTGGCCCATTTTCTTTCTCTTTTCCATCTAGAATTGCAGTTACATACAAGTTACATCTTTGAATAATGTTTCACAGCTTGTGTATGCTTTGTGCCCCACCCCCACTTCCTGAAGACCTTTTTCTTTTTTTATGTTGTGTTTCAGTTTGGCTAGTTTCTATTGAACCATCTTTAAGTTCACTGATTCTTTTCTCATCTGTGTCATGTTGACTGATGAACTTATTAAAAGCATTCTTGGCTGGGCTTGGTGGCTCAGCCTTTAATTGCAGCACTTTGGGAGGCCAAGGTGAATGGATTGCTTGAGCCCACGGATTCAAGACCAGCCCAGGCAACTTGGCGAAACCTCATCTCTACAATAAATTTAAAAAATTGGCTGGGCATGGTAGTGCGCGCCTGTAGTTCCGGCTACTTGGAAGGCTGAGGCGGAAGAATTGCCGGAACCCAGCAGGTCGATGCTGGAGTGGCAGTGACCGTCCTACTGCACTCCAGCCTAGGCAACAGATTGAGACTCCAACTCCATTAAAAAAAGAACATTCTTCACCTCTAGTACCATGTTTTTTATTCTCTGTATGGTAGCAAGATAATGGCCCCTGAAGTTATCCACATCCTAACAGCTGAAACTTCAAAGTATGTTATATGGTTAAAAGGAATTGTTTGCAGATGGAATTAAAGTAGCTAAACAGATTAAATTAAGATTGAACGATTATCCTGGATTATCTGAGTGGGACCTTTAGGTTCTTCAGCATGAAAGAGTGATTTAATGTTAGAAAGACTCAGTGATCATTCCTGACTTTGAAGATGGAAAGGAGGCAATGAGCCAAAATGAAGTCAATCTCTCAAAGTCACAAAAGGCAGAAACACGTGTTCTCCCCCAGAGCCTACAGAAAGCAAAATTGCATTGTCAGCATCTTAATTTTAGCCCAGAAAGACAATTGTTGTATCTGACATGCAGAACTATAAGGTAATACATTTGTGTTGTTTTAAGTCACCAATTTTGTGGTAATTTGCTACAGCGGCCATAGGAAACTAATACACCTTGCATGTCCATTGACTCTTTCTGTGCTATTTCACTCCTAAAGTTTCCCATCTGCTCATACTTATCATCTACCTTTTCCCCACTGTGAACATATTGTTCATAGTTATTTTGAGTTCTCTTACTGATAGTCCCAATACCTCTATCATCTCTATGTGTGATTCTGTTGATTGCTTTTTCTAGTAGACATATTTTTTTTAACTTTATGATTTCTGATTGATTGATGTTCATAGTGTACATGACAGTACATTGTAGTAAGTAGCATTTAGGCCTGGAAATGGCCATGCTTATTTTTCTGCTATGTTATTGGTGGTGGTATAGGGAGGACTAACTCAGTCTAGATAGGAGGCAACCTGGGTTTGGGATTTGTTGTTTCCATGTCTACCTTCAGTGTACTGCTGACCTTAAATTCCTCCAACGGTTATCTGTGTTTAGGTTCTGGATAATTTTCCTGAGGGTTTTTCTCAATGATCCTCTCCAACCACAGCTTCAGGTTTTGTCTTTGCACTTAGACCTCAGAGAGGATCTACTTCCATGTTCCTTTTCCTCCCTCAGCAGTAGAAATTCCTTGTTATACGGTGCTTGGTACGCTGGGCAAAAAAGGCAGGAAGACTCCTTGTTTGTTTGTTTAGTCTCTGAGACCCTGTGTCTTGTTTTCAGAAGTAGACATTCTAAGCAACCCTGTTTCTCCTCCCAGCAGGAGGGGAGCTGGAATTACCTGGGTCCACCATGGTTTCCTCACTTCTCCCAGGAGTTAGATAACTTCTACTTTTATCCTTCCACCAATCACTGTGAGTCTTCATCAACTTTGTGGTTGAAGCTTGTTGCCTTTTCCCCAGAGGTAGACTCTTTTGTTACCTAGTGGAGGAAGTAACTGGGTGATATTTCATACTTTCCTGTAGCAGCAACTGCACCAGCCACCAAAACTGCTGGTTCTCCTCTCTTTCACATGGCTCTTTCTCGTGGCAACAGAGTTGGTAGATGGAGAAAAATCTACAGGGGGGTAACACTTCTCTTGAATCTATAACTGAATATTCTATATAATCACTTTCTCTCACTCTCGCCTTTTAAGTAATTGGATAACATTTTCACTAAATTCTTCTTCCCTGCTTGTACAGAGACCCTCTTCTGGACCTCATGATATAAAATATGCTAAATGCTAAACAGACTACATTTATGAAATAATTGTTCATTGTCAAAGAGACATTTATAATTTCTAATTAAAGTTGCTAATTAGCATTAACATGAGTTACTCTCACTGAATAATATAGTAATAGACAAAACAAAGAAATAAGAAATGTTAATTAATCTATGCATCCTTAATGCTGATAAATTTGCATTCTTCTCTTCACTTTTTAAAATATTGAAGACAATTTTAAAACACCAATTATCATCAACATGAATAGATTCTGAGGGGTTCAGGAACTCATACTGTGAACAATGGAGAAATAATATTTGAACTTCCTGTTTTCTTGAACTTTAATTGCTTTGTAGTTTATTTTTCATAACTATCCAATTTAACATAATAAAATATAACTGCCTGGATTTCTATATGGCGATTTTATCATTATGAAATTTAAATGCAAATATGGATGTTCAAGTATCTTACTGATTAAATATGAAACTTCTGATAAAAAAAGTACTTACCAAGTTAAGCAAGCACATAGTTTGGATTTCCATATCATCAGAAATTTCTAGCCTTCTGGAGGCTAGTAGTTTGTTTTTCTTTTGACAGAATTTCTCTTATATATGTGAAAGCTATGAGTAAATAATTAAATGTTTCATTTACCATTTATTACAACAATTAAAAGTTAATGAACAAATAACACATTAAAATTGATATAGTTCTTATCATAATAAGTAATAAAACATAACCAATACAACTGAAAACACTTATAAAACACACACTTTTTCAGAATTGAATGAAAATTGTTCTGGATTAACCAATACTCTAAATTTAGACATTGTCATTTCTATCTGTTTCTTTCTACACTTCTTATGTATGAGGTCCCTTGAGAAATATATAGCATTATTTTTAATTTTTCAATTGTATGCAAATAAAATGTATTTTTTGAATTTAATTTTTTCATTACTTGTGAAGATCTATTGTGAGATCTATCCTTGTTAAGAAAGAGAGCATAGCACTAGTTCATTAATTTTCAACGTAATATGCAATCTCGATGTATGAATAGAACAAAATTGAGTCTTTCCCTCACTTCTTGATTGATATTTGTGTAACTTACAGTCATTATTAGTATAGTCAATGCTACTGTGAACATTCTTTTTTAAATTCTTTATTTTGGATATTTTATGTGTTGCAAATATCTTCCAGTTTGAGTCTTAGTTTTACATTTTCTTGAGGTATCTCTCGGTCAACATGTATTGTTAATTTTGATGTAGTCAAAATCATCACTCTTATCTGTTATTTTTGTGCTTTCTTATCTTGTTGAATAAGTTTTTTTCTTTTTCTGACATAAAGATGGAATGTTATACTTTTGCTTAAAAGCTAATTTTATGGTTTAAGTTGTTAATGTGCATAGAGTTGATTTTTTACATATAATTTAATATGTCAAGATATTTTTATTTCCTTTGATCTTGATACTAATCATCCCACTATTTATTTATTTATTTGTTTGTTTTTTGAGTTGGAGTCTTACTCCGTCGCCCAGGCTGGAGTGCAGTGGTTGCTCCCGGCCACCGCAGCCTCGACCTGCTGGGCTCCGGCGATCCTTCCGCCTCAGCCTTCCAAGTAGCTGGAACTACAGGCGTGCGCTACCATGCCCGCTAATTTTTTTGATTTATTGTAGAGATGAGGTCTCGCCAAGTTGCCCAGGCGGGTCTCGAACCCGCGGGCTCAGGCAATTCACTCACCTCGGCTTCCCAAAGCGCGGGATTACAGGCTGAGCCACTGAACCCGGCCTAGATAGATTTTAGATGTTCAGTAGTCTGCTCTCTTCCACTGACTTACAGTACCACTCTGTCATGTATATATATAGTTTCTATTTGTGTATGTGTCTGCTCCTGGGCTTTTAAATCTAAAATTTTAAATTCAAAAGTGTTTGGAATTTCTGTGTGGACAATAGGCAATCATATTATCTACCAATAATGGCAAATTTTTTCCTACCCAGTTTCAATAGTTTTTATTTCATTTTTTTCTCTGTAGTTGTTCATTCCTCTATTATTTTGTAAATATAAGTCAAAAATCTTGATCTTTCTGTTTTTAAAAAGCAACATTTCTATCCCTTAACCATAAAATAATTATTATGCAATGACTCTTATAGATACATTTTACTTGGCTTTTAAAAATTTTTTCTTTAATCACTAATTGACAAAGAGATTTTTATAATGAATGACTCTTTTACTGAGTAACTTTTCAAAATTCATTCAGATTATCATGTGAATTTTTTCCCTTTTAATTATATAAATGAGAATTGAGTTAGAATATTTTTAAACATCAAAACATTGTGCATTCCTAGAATGATTTCAACTTGGTAGTAATGGATTTTCAAATATATTTTGCTGAATTTTTCCAGAAAATATTTTTTGAAAATGTATCTCTATGTAAAAATGAAATTATCCTGTAATATTATTTTTTAACTGCCTTTGACCTAGTACTAAAACAATACTAGATTATTAAGTTACTTAGAAAGTTTTTTTTTGCCTCCTGTTCTCTTGAAAAATTTTCATAATATTGAAATTTTATTTACCATGATTGTTTAGTAGAACTAACCCGTAAAACTACCTAAATTTAGTGTTGGTTTTTATTTTCTATAATTGATCTTTTGGATAATAATTTAATTTCTTTAATAATTATGGAAAAGTCAGCCTTATTTTTCTTATGTATCACTTTGTTATCTTCAGAAATATGTCTGTATTTGTCAAATTTCAAATTTATTATTGCAAACCTTTTGCTGTTATTCACTTGCTCTTTAAAAAAAGACAACTCAAATTACTGATAATATATCACCTTATATTTTTTAAATATTACTTTTGTCTTTTTATGCCAGATATAGAGTATTTACTAATGTTTATCTAAAATAGACTTTTGGCTTTTTAAAATTATTTTTATTCTGTTTGTTTTCTACTAGTGTATCATAATTAAATGTTTTTGGATTAATTATGTTCTCTTTTTTTTCAATTTTAAAATCAGACATTTAGCTCATATATTATTTATTAATTTTCTAATATAATCATTTAGAAGTACACATTTATGCACATGCACATATATAATTTCAAGAGTTTTAAATTACTACTAAAAGTTTATCTTTCTACCCTTGGATTTAGTGTCAGTTTTATTATTCTTTCTTTCTTTCTTTTTTTTTTTTTTTTTGAGTTGGAGTCTCACTCTGTCGCCCATGCTGGAGTGCAGTGGCACACTCAGGCACTCAGGGCCACCCAGCTTTGACCTGCTGGATTCCGGTGATCCTTCCGCCTCAGCCTTCCAAGTAGCTGGAACTACATGCGTGCACTACCACGCCCGGCAATTTTTTTTTTTTTTTAATTATTGTAAAGACGAGTTCTTGCCAGTTTGCCCAGACTGGTCTCAAACCTGCGAGCTCAGGCAATCTACTTGCCTCGCCCTCCCAAAGTGCTGGGATTACAGGCTGAGCTACCAAGCCTGGCCTGAAATTTCTATTAATTTTATATCTTAATCTATGAGCTACTTAGTACTTAAATATTTTATAAATATAGAGGTTTTTTCTTGATTCAATATTAAATTTTCTATGTTGTGAAAATGTGGAATGTGGAGATTTTTTTACATTTATGATCATTACTAATATTTTTAAAATAACTTGTATTATTTTGTTTTATGTTTTGCTTGTTTTACTTCTCCTGTTTCTTTTAGTTTTTCTTTATTTTGTTTCTCTAGTCCTATTTCTTCAGTTCTTGTTCTTGTTCTTATTATGTGTACTTAAATTCTAACATTAATCATTATATCTTTCTCCACCCAAGCAATCTGAGGACCTTAGACCACTGTAACTTCCTTGTCCATCTGTCCTGCTTACTAGTTGTCTTGTTTTTTGCTTACTAGCTGAATAGATGTATTCAGACCAATACATCTTTTAATTCTAGAAATCAGACATTATTATGATTGCTACCAAGAGTCAGTTATTTTCATTCTAAAACCTATTCACTAATTTATTTCTCTTCATTATTTTTCCCACCTCATACATTCATTCCAATTTTGTTTTCCTCCTTTCTAAAGCATATCTGAAAAATTTCTTCTATGGTCATCTGTTAGTGGTAAATCCTCTCAGTTTTTATCCAACATTTTCTTTATTTTAATGTGGTTTCAAATGATCATTTAGCTTTCTATATGATTTTATGTTTATAGTTACTTTCTTTCAGTAATTTGGATCGTTATTACTTATCTTCTTACTTCTATTCTGCTGTTTACAAATCTCCTGTTTGACCAATTTTTGCTTTTTAAGGCTTATGTCTTTCCTTCTCTCTCTGCCTCAATATTTTTCTTCTCTTGAGATTTTTGACTTTGATGTCTTACAGTCTCATTATTCCATGCTTTGGCATATACATACATATACTAAAAATATACACACATATATATAATTTTTAAAATTGTATTTCTGGGGATTTTTTTATGTCTACTTTTCAGATCTATTTTCGGCTTTCCCAATACTTTTTAGTTCAAATTTCCTGTTTAATGATCGAGTTTTCTATTTCAATGGAATTATATATTGTAAATCAAAATGGTCTAATTAGTTATTTTTCAAATCAACCTGTTTATTAATATGTATTGTGATATAGTGATTGCTCATCTTGATGCTGTCATTTTTAAAAATAATTTTAAGTTTAGTTTAGTTCATAATCCAGACCTGTTGCTACTAATTATTTTAACTGACTTTTTAAATGAAAAGTTGTTTTGTTATGTATTTGTAGCTTTAAAAAAAATCTTTAGTACATTTTCTGGATTATCCAAGTTTGCAGCATACCTGAGGAATTAGTACATAGAATATGTTGAGGAAATCTTTATCTAGAGATGATTTGCTTTTGCTTCAACCATGTGCTTGAGATGTTATGACTATGTGAACATTTGAAATGAGTTTATTGGATTGCTGTATAAGTTTGAACCCTATGGTCCAATGATGGCATATCTAGAACTGTAATTTATCAAGAAAATATCTTATATATTTTCTTTTCAGTTGAATATAATGCCTGTGACTAATAAGAAATTCTGTAGAGTCCTTTTCCATTAGAAAGTCATTTCCTATCCCACTTTTTTACTAAAGTATCTTGGCTTTGATCAGTAGAATCACTCTTATTTCCCTATTTTGAGTGAAGTCAGCATCTTGTCCCAATGCCCTTGAGTATGCTGACCATGACCTCTTATTAACGAATGGTCTTCCAGTAACACATGGGGGTTTCATTGACCAGCTCATCACTGTAGCTTCTAGTTTCCAGTGTGCTTTTGTTTTTAGCCCGTGAGAATTTATTTTCTTTCTGTGAGCACTGACATACATGAGTTTTATTGAATTTTATACAAAATTCTTGATAGTTTGTAGGAGAAAAATGCCAGAATCTATAGTCTGCTATCTTGTTGTGAATAGAAAGCCATTTTGAAACTTTATAGTTACCAAATTTTTTTTTTCAGGAATGAAACAGATAGCATGTAAATCCCAGCACAGATCAGTCAGAATGGTAGCAGGCCTTGAACAACTTGAAGCTGTACAGTTTTATACCAGAATACTGTCAGTCCTACTTGCCACTTTAAGTCCTTTTTACAAGAATAAGTGAGTGACAGATGTAGTCACTTTATATCATCTTGGTCAAAAAGATGCTGATGTTTTCAGTCTTAAAAACTGTTAACAATTTACTTTTCAAAGGCAAATTAAAAGTTTTATTTTCATATAAATATAAAGGTTAAGATTCTCTACATCCATTTATTCAAAACAAAGAGTGGTTGTGAGATCTTTCTTAAATCCTATTTTAACTCATGCAGTTTATTGAACAACTTGATTTTCTATTCATCGGAGGCAACTGTGTGTACATCTTAGTTCTATAACATGAACCATTTATGGAGCTTTTCTTTGTGCCAATAATTATGCTAGACAGTTTTTAAGAATTGTATGAATATTCACAAGAATTTTGTGAGGTAGGAAATCTTATCATTTCCAGTTAACAGGTGAGTCAACTTGAGCCATAGGAAATTAAGGAAACTGGCCTAATGGAATAATTCATCATTGTTTAAGTTAGAATTGAATCCCAGGACTTCTTCTAACAACTGGTTCTATCAGGCAATGTCAACTATTGGTTAAGAATAGTATCTCTGAAGTCAGAGATACTAGCTGTTAAATTTTACCACTGTTCATTTTTAGCTGAGTCACCATACTAAGGAAACTCATTGCACAATATTGCTACTTATAATTATTTAATTATTGTGGCTTTTGTCAGGCAAGCTTTTAAAAAATAGATCCTTCACATTTAAAATAAGTTGTTAAATTGTCTATTTTCATCTCATGGTATTAATGCTGGAAAAATATAAAACATAACAGATGTGACTCCAACACTGGATGATCATTGTTTCTGTATTAGTTTTGTAAATGCACATGGCAAAATATTATTCTAACAGTAAGTTAATTTTTCTTAAATGTTTGATTTTATTTGGTTATTTTCTATTCTTGATTTAAATAAAGGGTTTTTAAGTGCCTAGAAGATTTTAAAGACTACTAAAAAGAAACACTTTAAATGGAAAATTAGTTGTTTTTCATTCTATTCCTAGTTGAGTCGATAATATTAGTTCAAAGTAGGACTAATGGTAAACTTAAGAAACAAGCTTTAGGACATTAAACAACAATTCCGAAATATACTCAAATATTTTAACATTTTTTTCAGTCACATCATTTTTAAGTCGTGTTATGGGAGTACAATTTAAATTTAATAAAGGTCAACAATGTTGTGTTTAGTTGAATCAGTTTGACAAATATATATAGTCATGATATCATCACCACAATAAAGATATAGAACATCTTCATCAGAATAAAAAGTTATCTTGTGTCCCATGGAATCAATATGGTATTCTTACCACTAATAGTCACTGGCTACTACTGATGATTTCTACCCTTACAATTTTGCATTTTCTAACATACAAATGAAATTTATATTTATATTTGTAACATTTTTTTCTGTTGTCTAGCATCTTTCTTGTGGTCTTGAGATTCATTTATATTGTTGCATGTATCAATGTTTTAGTACTTTCCCTATCATAATGGTATTTCATTGTATAGACTTACTCAATTTTTTTATCCACTTATTAGTGAACATTTGTGTTTTTCTAGTTTGGGGCTAGTATTAATAAAGCTGTTACAAACATTAGAGTATAGGATCATCGTGTAGGGAAATATGGTTTTATTTCTCTTGGGAAATCCTAAACTTAGGAATAGAATTGCTGAATCATATGCTAAACATACATTGGATTTCATAGAAACCTGTCATACTGTTTTTCAAAAACAGCTGTACCATTTTGCATTTTGAATTCCTGCACTTCTTTGCCAGCATTTAGTACTGTCAGCTTTTGAATTTTAGCCTTACTAGTGTCTGTATAGTAGCATCTTATTTTGATTCTAATGTTCGTTCACTTATAACTAAAGATATTAAGCATATATTCAGGTACTAATTCTCATTCATATATCTTCTTTGATGATGTAGCCATTCAAATATTTCACACATTTCCCTATCAGATTGCTCAACTTATGATTGAGCTATGAGATCTTTATCTATTGTGGGTGAAAATTCTGTATCCTTTGTGTATCTTGAAAATATTTTCTCCCGTCTCTGACTTGCATTTTCGTTTTTATAACTGTGTTTTTTAGAAGAGTAGTAGTTTTTAATTTAAAAACAGCTAACTTATTAATGCTTTATCTATCAAATATTTGCTTGCCATACTGTCATGAAGATTACTCCAGTGTTTACTTTTAGATATTTTATAGTTTTATCTTGTATCTTCACATTTCTAACTCATCTTGAGATCATTTTAGTATGATATGATAGAAAGTTCAGGGTGTTTTGTTTTCTTTTTGCATTTAGCCATCTAATTTTTCAGCAACATTTGTTGAAAAGATTATCACTTTTTCTTTGAATTAAATTGGCATATACAAACAAAATCAATTTCTGATATTGCTATTCTATTCCATTGTTTTATATGTCTATCCTTTCCATAGTCTTTTTAATACTGTAGCTTTTATGATAATTCTTGAAATTATGTAATGTAAGTCTTCTAACCTCATTCTTCTTTTCAAAATTATTTTGGCTACACTAGTTCCTTGCAGTTTTAAATAAATTTGAGAGTCACCTTATTCATTTTTTATTTTAAAAAGGAAGTCATGCTGTGATTATGATTGATATTACATTAAATCTATTGATCAATTTGAGTAGAGTTGACATCTTAACATTTTTTAGTTTTCTCATCCATGAATATAAGATATCTCTTAATTTGTTTAGACCTTTAATTTATCTCAGAAAATTTTGTAACATTTAGTTTAGAAGTCTTTGATAAATTTATTCCTATATACCTCCTGTTTTTGATGCTATTATATATGGTATGTTTTATATTTTAATTTTCAGTCTCTTTATTAATATATAAAAATATAATTAGGTTTTGTTTATTGAATTCAATTCTTTAACTTTGATGAACTCACTTATAAGATTTATCAGCTTATTTCTAAAAATTCCTTTGGGATTTTTACATAAATTATCATGTTTTCTGAGAATAAAAACAGTTTTATTTCCTTTCTAGGTTGCACACCTCTTATTTCTAATAATTTAATATCTCTTGCCTTACTACACTGGCTAAATCTGTTACAATGTTGAATAAGTCTGGTGAGGACAACTATGATTGCTTTGTTCATACTCTTAGATGAAAAATACTCAGTCTTTTTACATGAAGTATAATGTTGGCTATTGGTTCTTTATAGAAGTTTTTTTTTTATCAGTATGGGGAAGTTACCACTGCTACTAGTTTGCTAAGACACTGTATGAATTGGTGTTAAATTTTGTCAATGACTTTTTTGTTCCTAAAATGATTTTTAAAAAATCCTGTTAAACTTTTGCTGTATGTTATGGTATATGATACTGATTGATATTTGAAATAAACTTGGGTTCTTGGAATAGATCCAATATATTATCCTTTGTATATGTTGCTTGATTTTTATTTCCTAATGTGTTTTTTAAATGTTCATTAGACATATCAGTCAATTTTTTTACTTGCAAACATTTTGTCTTTCTTTGGTATTAGGATAATTGAAGTTTTCCAAAAATTTATAAGGAAGATTTTTCTTCTTTTTTTATTTTTTATTTTTTGGAGGAGTTTGTGTAGGATTGACATTGCTATTTCTTCCTTAAGGTAGAATTAATCAGTGAAGAGAACTTAGCCGAGATCCTTGTCAGAATGATTTTAACTTAGGAATCGGTTCAAGACATATTTTTTTTTTTTAGTAAGGTTCAATGGTTTGTATTTTTCAAGGAATCTCATTATTTCATCAAAATTATCAAGTTTACTGGTAAATAATTGTTCATAATATTCTCTTATTAGCTTGTTAATGTCAGTAGTATATGTAGAAAACTACCTTCTTCATTCCCATCTCAATTACTGAGAGAGAAAAATTAAAATTCTCAACTATAATTGCAAAATTTTCTGTTTCTCCTTTTATTTCTATCAGCTTTTACTTTGTGTACTTGAAATTTTTGTCACTTGCTGCATTAATGTTTAGTATTGCTATGTCTTCTTGGTAGATTGATGCCTATATATTATGGAATTTCCTTCTTCAGGCCTGGAAATATTTATTGTTCTTATGTTTACCTTGTCTGATACTAATAAAGTCTCTACAACTTTCTATTGCTTAGGATTTGCACAACATACATTTTTCATCCTTTTACTCTTTATATGTAATATTTATATAAAGTATATACCTAAATTATATATATAAAGTATATATATACTTTTCTATTTAAAGCATATTTTTGACAGAAAAATATAGCTGAATATTACTTCTATATCCAATATTACTATTTTGTCTTTTATATAAGAGCTTAGAACTTTTATAATTCTTGATAATGATTGAAAAGTTAAATCCTCTATATTACTATTTGTTTTGTTTTTATTCTAAATGTAATTTTTTCCTTTTGCCCTATTTCTGCCTTGCTTTGAATTAATTGAATACATTTTATGTTTCATTTTAGTTCTTTTATTGGTTCTTGATATACTTTTTTTGTTTTGTTATTTTATCTCTAGGGTTTATATATATATGTGTGTGTGTATATATATATGTATCTTTAACTTATGATTGTACATGCACAAATAATAATATACCTTTTCATATAAATTGTAATAAACTTCCAAATATATGCTTCCATTTCCTTCCCAACATCTTTATTTTTGTCATACATTTTAATTCCACATACTATAAATCCAGAAAAGCATTGTCATTAATAATGTTTTATAAAATTGTTTTTACTTTCAAGATATTATAAATAAGAGAAAAAGCATTATATGTCCACTCATATTTTTATTCTTTCTGGTGCTCTTTATTTTTTTCCAATCTTTCCAAATGTATATCTTGTCATTGAAATAGGGACCGAGCACTTAATTCACAGACACCGACACCAAAAGTACCAGTTATAAAAAGGAGAGGTTTATTAGCTAAGAGCCAGGCCAGCGGCCACTTGCCTGCTGGACATGACAGTCCCACAGCAAGGGGCCCCCATTAGCTATAGGGGCTTGCTTAAATGGGGCAAAACCACATTGGGACTTTCCAAGTGGGCGAAATCGCAACATCCTAGAGGCCTAGGTACTTTTCAAGCAATGCTAGCGGGGTTCACAAAAGTGAAAAAAAAGCTGTTAAACAGTTTAACCTAGCCAGCAGGTGCTGTTGCCAGTTTCTGGGAAGGGAACTTTTTTTTTGGCTGTGCAAAGGTTGAGTACATGCTTAGCCTAATTTTTGACATTGTAGATGTCTTTTAAAGCCCCCTTCCACATTATGTTCTTTCTTATAAACTTTGTTAAAATTTTCTTCTAGTTTAGACCTGCTGGCAATGATATCATTTAAGATTTGATTTTCTGAAAAAACGTATTTACTTTTTCTTCACTTTTGAAAGATATTTTCACACAGTGTTTAGGATTGTAGATTTTCAGGTTTTTTTCCTTTAGTACATTAAACATGTGGCTCTTTTCTGATTTGTATAGTTTCTGATGAAGAGCCCAATGTTTTCTTATCTTTGTTTCTCTGTATGTTCTTTTTTATTCTTCTTTGGTCTCTTGATGCCTTCAAAATTTTTCTCTTTGATTTCTAGTAGTCTGGCTATGATAAAGTTAGTTTTTTGTTTGTTTGTTTTCTTTAATCCTGCTGAGTGTTATTTGAGATTTTGGGATCTGTATTTTGTTTCCTTTCATTAAATTTGTAAATTTCTTTGTTGCTGTATCTTAAATATTTCTTTTGTCTCATCCTCTTTCTCTTCTCTTTTTGAAATTCCAATTACGCATGTATAAAACTTTTGTAAGGGCGTGTGTGTGTGTGTGTGTGTGTGTGTGTTTGTCCATTTTCTTTCTTCTTTCTTTTTGTGTTTCACTTTGGAAAATTTCTATTGACCTGTCTTCAACGTCATTTTTTTTCCTACTAGGCACGTCAATTTTGTGTCTATTTTTCTAGCAGGCTTATCAAAGAAATTGTTTATTTTTGGCATTGTCTTTTCTTTCTTACCATATTCATTTGACATGCTTTAATAGCTTTTCTCTCAATGCTGAAAGTTCTCACTTATTCATAATTATTTTTCCACAGTAGACTACTGTTGCTTATCACTCAGTGCAAGGCTTCTGGTGAGGAATTCCTTTTGGGGTACATGGAGGGTGGCATTTCCCTGACCATCCTTGGTCATTGTTAGTCCCTGTGCATCTGAGCATCAGAGGTAGGGCTTTCTCACCATCCCTTTCCCTCCCCAACAAGGTACCAATCTCTGCTTTGTGTCAGCTGGAGGTCTTGACTACAAATGTCACTGAGCTCTCCTTTGTTATCAGCGTAGTATTGTGTCCATGAGTGGGTTTTCTACCCTCCCCTTGGTAGCAGATGAATTTTGCATTGCATAATAGAAGAGTGGAAATGTAAAGGTTTTCCACCTTCTCTTGAAGCTCTTGAACTTTGCCTGAGACGAGATGGCAAGAGTGACTCTCTGGCTCTCCCCGACCAACACATGGCATTGGCTTTACATGAGAGAGGACTTTATAGCACTTATAATTTTGTGCCTGTCTCTGCCGTAGCTGGTCACCGTCTGTTTGCTTGTGCAGTTGAAGGGAGATCTCTCTGGTCTTCAGTCTTCCTCATAAGCATCCAGTGGTGGCTGTGAAAATTAGCCGGGGAATGTTGTTGACCTCTTTGGTGTTGGGGATCCCATGGTTTCTAAGCTAAATTCTGAATTCAGAAGCACACTTTGCTTTTAACAATTTGTTAAAGGTAAAGATGTCTTACTCTCCTGATGTCATGGTTGCTACCACTTCCTCTCATGCTCCACAAGATGAAACAATTTATTTGTTCCTCTGCCCTCTGAGGGACTTGTCGCATACTAGGATTCAGTTCACTTGATTGCTTTGTGCTTTAGCTCCCTGATGGACTAAAAAAGTTATAATTTTATAATTTATCTGGCTGCTACTCATTGCTAGAGTGGAAGAAATGTTCTATGCAGTTTTCTCCATCCTAAGTGAAAGTGAAACCATGTACTATCACTTTTATAGTGTTTAAGTACAATAATGCCTAAATAGCAACTATGCTAAGGAAATTGACTTACATTAAAAGTGATGGCTTTGAAACAGTTCTACATTTTTAGTGTCTTCAAAGTAAATCAGGCATAAGAATTGTTCTTTCAGACACACCTCAAGTTAAATGCCTTTTGAGTTGAGTATGATAAACTTTTTTTGAAATTCCTTAGGTGTCGTTCTTTCCATACTTGAGGTTATTGATTTTTAAATCTATTCTCTTAGCCTCTCTTCTCTTTTTGTTTCTCTCTTCTTGTTTAAATTTCAACTTTCAACTACCCATTCACATCAGTTCATTACCATATATCTTCTAATTGTATTGAAAGAAATGCTGGTACCTTGTAACATGTATAAATTATTTTAGATGTATGCCACAGCTTCTCATAAAAACAAAAATCAAAGTAAATATAAAGAGACATAATATATTATTGCATTTCATCACAGCCTCCTGATTCATTCTGAAAAGATTGTGGGCGCGAGACTCAATGATGATTTTCACTGATAGTGCCACATGTTAAAAATAGAAGAGAAAGGCTCATTTTGGAAAGAGCACACAAACATCAACAAGCTGGGTACAGTTGTACACACTTGTAGTCCCTGCTACTTGGGAGGCTGAGTACTTTAGTAGACTGAAGCAGGAAGATTGCTTGAGCCCAGGAATTCAAGGCCAAACTGGGCAACTTAGCAAGATCCAGGCCCTTAACAAAATCAATAACATTTCTATATTACAAATTAATATTTGGTAACTGTAATAAAAAAATAAAGATTCTGTGTAACTTTAAAAGAAAGTGCTGGGTAAGGTGGCTTACACCTGTAATCCCAGCACTTTGGGAGTCAGAGTTGACAGGATTTCCCAAGCTCAGGGGTTCGAGACCAGCCTGGGCAACTTGGCAAGGCCTCGTCTCTACAATAAATCAAAAAATTAGTGGGCATGTGCCTGTAGCTCCAGCTAATTATAAGGCCAAGGCAGAAGGATTGCCTAAGCCAGCTGGCCGAGGTTGTGGTGTCTGTGAGTTTGCTACTGCACTCTAGCCTGGGCAACAAAGTGAGACTCCAACTCAAAACAAAACAAAACAAAACCTGACATTAGATTCAAAGGCAATATAGAATTCTCTCACATGATATGAAAAAGATACATGAAGTTTTATGATGAAATTTCTAATAATTAACATAGCATATTTTCAAAATTTGTTTACCATTGGGCTTGCAATTTATTGAAAATAAGACATATTGGTTATCTGGAACTTGCTGAGATAATTTATTTCTTGTTTATGAAAAAGGGGTGAGAACTTTAAAAAATAATATTGTGTCATTAAGACACATTTTATTATTATTATCTTTGTTATTTTTCATTTTTTGTAGAGACAAGGTCTCACTATGTCACCCAGGCTGATCTCAAACTCCTGAACTCAAGTAGTCCTCCCACATCAGCCTCCCAAAATGCTGGGATTACAGGTGTAAGCCACTGCGAACAACCAGACACTAACTTTTTGTGTACTTATGCCTAAACTGACATCAGCTAAAGGTTATTTGCTAACACACAATTCTTTAAATACATTCTTTTACATTTAGTTTTATTAGCATACCATTAGAAACCTGATTTATAAATGTATTCACTAGTATTTTAAATAATATATGAAGATCCTACAATATTACTTGAATTTTTAGGAGTTGAGTTGAGCTATTTTTTATCTTTTTTCTTTTTTAAATTTTGTTAGGGTAAGTATTTTCCTTTTCTTACATTTTCTTTTCTTACACATTTGTTTAAGAAGACAATATAGCACAGAATATTAGGAGATATCTTGGAAGTTTTAGAAAACCAGTAATTTGTTTTATTTATTTATTTATTTATTTATTTGTTTGTTTGTTTGTTTGTTTGTTTAAGTCAAAGTCTCACTCTGTTGTCCAGGCTGGAGTGCAGTGGCATGATCATGGCCCACCACAGCCTCGATCTTTCAGGTTCAGGTGATCCTTTTACCTCAGCCTCCTGAGTTGCTGGAATATAGACATGCGCCACCACACCCAGCTAATTGTTTTTTATTTTTTGTGTAGACAAGGTCTTGGTATGTTGCCTAGGCTGGTCTTGAACTCCTCGGCTCAAGCAATCCTCTCACCTGGAACTTCTTAAATGCTGGGATTACAGTCATGATTCACTGGGCCTGGCTTGCATTTTTATTTACTTTTTAGGAGAGTGTGGATGTGAAAAACAATGAGGATGATTTGATTAATGCTATTGTAAAGTAATGAACACTTGCAGAGTAAATTATTGTGAACATTAATTTAGTTTTCTTTATATATCTGCATGGAAGCATTCTATTTCAGGAAATTTCCTTATTTTTCTAGATGGCAATGTAAATTTTTTGTGAGATATATGAATTAAAACAGTTTAGAAAATTCAACATTTTATGAGATTTAATTAAATGTAGAAGTCTCAGAATACCATCTCTTTTGGGTTGTGATGATTCGTAAAACTACTTATATAATATTTAATAAGTCATGTGACCTTGGGTTATTAGTGATGCAGCTCTTTGATAAAAATACTTGACTAATAAATTGAAGAAAAGCATGTAAACTGATATTATTGAAAGAAATGTAGTTTTTTGGCTCTCATAATCGAAATTGTTTTCATGTGCATAAAATGACTCCTTATCAATACTTCCTTTATGATCTCATGTGTCCTCTACCCTGAATGAGACAAGCAAGACCACATTAAAAACTATTCTGCTTTTGAGCACTGCAAGCTTTTCTATATCAAAGGTGATGTCATTTTTGAAGTAATTTGTTTTTCTGTTTTGTGTTATCATTAGCTTTGACTTTATTCCTTAAAATTTGTAATATGATCATTTTTTCCATATCAGCTATTAGTTAAGCAACTTTTCTTCCTTGATTTTAAAAATTTATTTTGAAATACATTTAAGTTTTTAAAAAATTGTAAAAATATTATAGCTTTCCCATCTACTGTTTGCAATAAATTTGCATTCCAGTTGCTCTGTGTTACCTTAACAATTTGGTTTTGTCAGTTTTTTTTTCTTTGTATTTTTATTGTCATTTTGTTTTGATATTTTTGTCCCTAAATTACACATTCTAGTCAATGTTTAGAGCCATTTAATTTTGTTTTCATTTGCTTTTCCTTAGTGACTAAATATGTGGATATCCTTTTATATCATTAGTTAGCACTGATATGCCTTGCTTGGTGATGTTTAAGTCTAGTTGTTTACTTGAGTTTCTTGTTTTTACTTTGTTGAGTTTTGAGAGTTCTTTATAGACTTCAGGTATACATTCTGGGTAAGAGTTGTGATTTGCAAATATGGCAACCTGTCTTCAACCATAACAGAGAATCTCTGTTTTACCATCCCTAGTATATGGACAGGGTAGTTGCTTGGTTGCATGGAACTTGGGAGAGGTTTTGAACATGTATTTTTAATAACTCTAACTTACCACCTAAATTCTTTCCTAATTTCCAAAGTACTTGAGACTATTAATTAGTGTGTTTTTATGGAGAGGGGATGGGAAGTGATCATTTACAATATAAATTAAGTGACTTCTCAGCTTTGCAAGGACAGCTTGTGATTTTACTTCCTGGCTTTGCTATTTCAGTTGCAACTCAAAAACTTGCATACCAGTTTTCAAAATTCAGCTTTTTTCTGGTTTTATGGGTAGACGATTTAATAAAAAAAAACTCTATATTGTTACTTTAGAAGTTTTGGAAAAGATAGAAATAAATATATGTTTTAAGCCCATCATCTTTAATGTAAAGTCCACTATTTTTTAACTGTGTTCATTTTAATATAATTAAAATAAAATACATTTGAATGTAAAATAGATATCATAGAGTTATTAAAAACACCATTAAAGTTGTCTAAAAATATGAATTACTTTTCCCTTTAAACTGCATTGTTTTCTTAAGGGACACTTGTACTTTGTTTATATAAATTAAACACGTTCTGTTTAGTTAAACATAGCAAATGGGACACGGCCAAGATGGCGACCAGGCAGCGTGGTCTGTGAGACCTCCGCAGAAGAGGACATAGAAAGACTCCAGATCTCTCCCAGGGGGCCTGCTCCCCACACGGAACTTGTCCACGGACACCGCAGAGGCATTACAGCGGGCCTGAGGTAAAAGCAGCCGCCGCCCCTGCCGGCAGCCCGGGGCTGCCGCCGGCGACCTGGGGCGCCGCCGCCGAGGTGACCAAGGGCCCGCAAGCGCCGCGGACGCAGCCCACCCGAGGAGCACCGCCACCTCCCTGGGAACCCGGGGCGCACTGCTGCGGGCGCCGCCGCCGAGGCGACCCGGGGCCCGCCCACGCCATGGACGCAGGTGCAGCCGGCCCGAGGCGCGCCGCTGCCGCCGCCCCAGGGACCCGGGGTGTGCTGCTGCGGGCGCCGCCGCCGAGGCG
>CAUYQG010132707.1:0-11245 GCA_963574415.1 Tarsius wallacei
TTTTTTTTTTTGAGTTGGAGTCTCACTCTGTCACCCAGACTGGAGTGCAGTGGCCGCTCCCGGCCACTGCAGCCTCGACGTGCTGGGCTCCGGCGATCCTTCCGCCTCAGTCTTCCAAGTAGCTGGAACTACAGGCGCAGGCTACCACGCCCGGCTAATTTTTATTTGATTTATTGTAGAGATGAGGTCTCACCAAGTTGTCCTGGCGGGTCTCAAACCCGCAGGCTCAGGCAATCCACTCACCTCAGTCTCCCAAGGCGCAGGATTACAGGCTGAACCACCGAACCCGGCTTGTTTTCCTATTTTTGTGGAGAAGTTTCTCAATATGTAGTACAGTTGAGAGATATTACAGATAACCTACTCAGTGGCATAGTTGGGAATGAAACTTATATTTCTAAAATTTTTATTTGTCTTCAACAATAAAAATCTTAGTAACCATAATGCCTGACACAAAGTGTTCACTAGCTACATACTGATTTTAAAACTGTCTTTTTTTTGGGGGGGGGGGGGTTGGCATATCATTCCGTCACCCAGGCTAGAGTGCAGTAGCACACTCAGACCACCCCAGTGCCGATCCACTGGGCTCAGGTGATCCTTCCAAATAGCTGGAACTACAGGCGCGCACTACCATGCCCGGCTAATTTTTGATTTATTGTAGAGATGAGGTCTTGCCAAGTTGCCCAGGCTTGTTTCGAACCCATGGGTTCAGGCAGTCCTCTCACCTTGGCCTCCCAAAGTGCTGGGATTACAGACTTCAGCCACCACGTCTGTCCTAAAAACTGTCTTTTATAGTCAGTTCTTATCTGATTTTACCAGAACTGAATGCGTGATGTGCAAAGAAAGAAAGCTGTATGATAAAAACACAACTCAGGAAGAGAGGGAGAGGGACCAGCTCCTCCTTTTTAACTATTCCCTCCATTATGGAAATAGCCTTACAGTGCTAAGTACCAGCCCTTGTATACTCTCTAATTCTAAGCGTTTCTCTTTCTTGCTTAAGTAGTTACATTTCTGAGTGCCACAAACCTTTTATTTTAAGAGAAACGTATGTTTTACTGAAATTTTTTTGACTTTACCTTATAATAAAGGAACGAAAATAAATTATACTTAAGGATTTATGCTCTACATGTTCTGTATTTGTCATTACCTGTAAACAATCTTTGCCTTTAGAATATGGATAATAATTTAACAATAATTATGTAATCATATGCATTAAAATTCTTAATTTATAGAAAGTTTTCTCATTTCTTTTTTACAGTCTATAACTAACAAATTCTGATACAGCAAACCATGTAATCAACATGGTATTACTAATGCTAGGAATTTCAGTTAAAAGCCAACTTTGATTTTTGAATTTATGTATTATATATTCAAATATATATGTGAATACATATTAATACGTATATGCACACACATGTGTTTGTACAATGCATACCATAAGACAACTGATTACTAGGGATCAAAGTCATATTTCGTCCCCACAAGTTTAGGAAGCAAAGGCAGCAAACATATACCATTAGTTTATATATTGGTACTGTTCTTGCATTCTCATTTTAAATTTTGTAGGAAGTGAAAGTGAGAGCATAATGAAATCAGGCTATAATTTTTAGAATGCTAATAATAACATGTATTTTTATTGTACTGTATAAATATATAAAACATTTTTGAAAAATTCTTAATAAGAAAGTTCTAACTTCTTCTACTGTACTGTTCTTTCAATATCTTCTTTCCTAGATCCTCACTTCTCATACCTACTTACTCTGTCAACCCAGGACTGAATGTCAATCCGAAAAGACATATCTTGTTGTAAATTCTGACATAAAGAATATCTGGCTAGAAGCCTTATCCCCTGGATGCTGGTCCTGAGAATGAGGCAGCTGATACCTCTAATGAATTGGTAAAGAGGGAGACAGGGTTTAAGTGAAACTATGGATTTGGGGACATATGTGTGCACACCACTTTCATCCTGTTTTGCTTTTAAGTGTCTGTTCCTTTACGTTTTGGTGGAGCTGGTGTAAGTTGTTCAGTTTTTTTGGTGGAAGAGGCAGGCATATTTGAGGATGAGGCTGAGGTTTGCATATGGGAAAGTGGGAAGTCCACATAATTGAGCTCTTTTATAAAGAAAGTGACATTGAGATGGACAGAAACTGAATGAAGCACTTGTGTAGTATGGTTCCTTATATTAAATTCCCTATACATGTGAAATTTCCTTGCTGTTGTGACATGACATCCAAGATTTGTATTTAAATTTTGTTTGACTGAGTGGTAAAATAAAGCCCCTTAAAAACTCAGAGAAACCAGAAATTGTCATAAGAACTCAATTATTTCATACTAGTGGAATAATAAATTTAAAATAAAATTGAATTTATATGCACTGAATAAAGCAGACACTTCTGCATTGCTTTCTAACCTATATAAAATAGGTACCATGAATAAGAATTAAATCTTGGAAGAGAGTGAGTGGCTTCTGGGATGAGGTTGGAGAGACTGATTTAAAAAAAAAAAAGTATTTTATTTCAAGTTCGTAATTTTTTCTTTTTGAAAGTTATTAGTCTCACCAAACAAAAATGAATGTCTATTTTAATGAGGAATTGAAGTTATTTGGCTACATATGTATATTTGATTTTAGGGATTCCAACATAATGTTTCCAGTCTCTACCTTAAAAGAAAATATTTTTATTACATCTTACTTCCTATTTGCAATAAAACTTTGAGCAGATTAGCTGTGTGTGTGTGTGTGTAAGACAGTCTCACCTGGTACACTCCATAAGGACAAGGCACGTGCCACCATACCCAGCTAATTTTTGATTTATTGTGGAGACGAGGTCTCACCAAGTTTCCCAGGCTTGTCTCGAACCCATGGTCTCAGGCAATCCTCTCGCCTCCACTTCCCAAAGTGATGGGATTAACAGGCATGAGCCACAACGCCCAGCCAGGATGTTTATAAGTGATCTGAAAAATCTAAAATGCCAAGTTTTTTTTCTATGTAATGTACATTCTAGTCTGGAATACAAAATCCACCTGTTCATTTTGTTTTTTCTCAATGTTGACATCTTTGTAAAAATGTCAGCAATAAAATAAGTGAAGAAAGCAAATACTGAAAACATATTTATTTTAATAGAATGCATTAATTTAGAAAGCATTGTCTAGATGATAGATAACTTTTAAGTCTAGTGCAATGTCACTCACTGTGACTAGCTCTAAGGAATTCTAAGAGTCTATCACTCACGATGGCCCTTAGCAGTCATTCTGAATGTATATTTTAACATGTTCTCAATTCTCAGTTGTGGATAAACTCCTGACTATCCCGATGATTTGTTTTTACTGTATTGTTGCCATGGAAGCTTCTTTTGCCCTAGGAAATGGCAAAAGCTTCTTTTGCCCTAGGAAATGGAAATTGTTATAATTCTTGTTCCGAATGGAGCACTGATATTCTTCTACCTGTACCAGATGAAAAGGAAGAGCAACAGCTCACCAAGTTATTCAGTGATAAGTCAGAAATGGAAGAAAGGGACTTTTACACTATTCTTAATATATGAAATCTGTGTCACAGGACATCTTCCATGAAGAGGAAGCGATGTAAAGCATGAAAGAGCAAAACAAATCTTGTGGCAGGTAACAGCTGACGATTGCAGTGAGGTCTTCCATTCTGTAAACACTTTTCCACATTGCTTCTGAGTTTCCAACACCCTTCCCTCTGCTCGGTTGCTATGAGGAACCGCCACCAACCCTTGGCAGGGAAGCAGTGAGAGGGAAGCGCAAAGGCAAATGTCCCAAAGCCCTCGAGGAGCACTGGCTACAGAGCTGACAAGTGAAGTGAGATCTCTGCTAAACTGACATCGTGTGTGAGAGAATAGTGATCATAGCAATTCTTGACATGGATAGAATGACAATAAATATGAAACACCAATATTTATTAATTTATTTGCTTTTCTCCTCATAAGTCTGTGTATTAGGTAGGGTAAGGACTTAAAATGATTAGCGTAAGCCTGGAGGAATCAAGTTATTTGCCTAAGACCATGCCTAGCACAAACTGCAGCTCAATAATGAGAATGTGTGAACGTCTTCTGGATTATAATTATGATAGTAGACTAGAGGCAATTCCTGAACTAGTTACTATTAAGAGAAGTCCTGGCTTGTTTAGTGAGACGAGTGGAAACAAGGTATGCTTTTGAAGTTAGAAAGATGATGTGACAACTTTTGCTCATTCTTGCACACAAAAAAGAAAGCTTCATACTTTTTAATAGGCCAAATTTTATGATATTAAGACTTGTTCATCAGCCATGTAAAGTGACCAATTTTCCAAGCCACCACTTAGGAAACTTATATTTGCATGTCTCTAGCACTGATACTCAAGAGGCCTGAAGTTGGGATATTTCTAAGTTTTGATTAAGCTTCCTGAAAGGGTAAACAGAGGCAAGGTGGGCCAGTGCCACAGGAAAGAAGCAAGGATTTTCAATACAGAGAAAGTAAAGTTTATTATCCACTTTCCACAGACAGAAAGGGGCCATCACTCATAGGCGAGTGTGGCCTCGAAAGCTGGGAAGCTGGGTATATTTAAGGCTCTTTTTGGACTAAGAAGAAGAAAGTCCAGAGGTTGCATTCTTTGATGTAGATACAGAAGTCATATAAGTCTTGTTTCTAGACATTCCCAGGCACTGGTATCTCATGATTCCAGGTGGTGGAATGGAGGCTGGTTATGAAAGACTGGTAACAATACATCATTTCCAGAAGCATAGATGCCTAGAAGAATAGTTAGGACTAGACATGCTTAAGGGGCTAGAAATAATTACCAGGTCCTAATCCTGGGAGACCAGTTTTGCTTCTTGCTAATGATTAAGAGGTTAAAAGAATAGGCTGGTTAACAGAAAGGCTCAGCAATACATGACAAGACTGGGGCCGAGATAAGATGGCTGCACTACTACTAGAATTATTTTTTACCAAGTTCTTCCATTCTAAGACTCTGGGGTTCCTGCCTTTCACTTTCTTTTTTGTGGAGGGTATGTCTTTTCTACCCTGGGTCTTGTAAAGAGTAACATGCAATTACTCATTGGGGATTTAGGTATATATGTAGCAATCTGCTACTTAAAAGTTTAAAGAGTTAAAGTTTTATACAGTTAAAAGAAATGGAGTGAAGCTATTATGAGAGTTTTCTCCCAAGGAGCACACATAACCCAAGTTAGAAGGCCCATTCCTCCCTTAACATGTGTGAACAAAAGCATGGGTATGGGTATTTAGTTCATTTGTTTCTAAAATTGTCTTGCTAGCAGTTAAAAGCACTGTATCTAGGGCATGGTGGATCACACCTATAATCCCAGCACTTTGGAAGGCCGAGGTGGAAAGATTGCTTGAGCCCATGTTTGAGACCAGCCTAGACAACATAGTGAGACCTCGTGTCTACAATCAATTTGAAAAATTAGCCAACTGTGCTGGCACATGCCCGCAGTACCAGCTACTCATGAGGCTGAGGTAGAAGAATCCTCTGAGCCCAGGAGGTGAAAGTTGCAGTGAGCCATGATCATGCCACTGTTCACCAGCCTGGGTGACAGACTGAGACCCTGACTCACAAGAATAAAAATAAAATCACTACGTCTAAATAAATTGACAAAATGCATACTTTTATTTCTTTCCAAGAAAATAATAGGATTTAGGGTGACATATCACCAGTTTGCACTATTTGCTAAAATGTACATAAAGATATTTCAGACCATAGGAGGAGACTGTATTTTCATTCCCACCACTGTCCAGACCCTGCTATTTTGCTTCTAGTTTTAGTTGAAGGAAATTCAAGCATCTGCTTTTGGGTGCACAAGTCAGTAGAGAGTTAGAGGCAAACCCTGTGTAGGTCACAGTTTGGGTAGCTATGAAGGACAAGGGAATTAAACTGAATTTTTCAGTTAAATGTTTTCTCTGCAATTTCTCCCGCATATATTTGGTATAAGAGTAATTTTTAAAAACCTATGTAAGGGTTTTCTTTGAAACATCCAGGGAATTATATTTTCACCCAGTTGCTATGATAAATGGCTTAGTGTCATTGATAAGGAAATGAGGAGGAAAGAACAACTGAATCAAGAGGCAATGATGACATTATTACTCTACTCTGGGTACACCTCAAAAACGCCACCAAAGAATTTCTTTAAAACAATTAGCCTATGTTTTACAGCTTTATTCACTAAAATAATTACCAGTGCCAAAGTGGTTCATTTGGTCACATATGGAAGCTGGTTTAAAAATATATTCCTTAGTACTGTCATTAAATTCTGTTTTTTTATTCTGATATTATTAATATGGAATCCTTGAACACTCTACACATTTTGAATAGATGATATTGATAGGAAATAAAACCCATGTGTCCAAGAACAATAATAAGGGACCAATCCACCAGTGGTATGACTTTGTCAAATAGTTAACTGAACAGAGAATTATATATCTGGTTTATAAATTGAATTCAATGAAGCATTTTTGTATTCACTCATGCTTGGAATGAGTGTTGTAGATAAAAGATTTGGGCTTTTACCATGAGACAGCATTCCTATATTGCTACCTTAAAAATGAAGGGAATCCTTAAAATTAATTATTATCAGTAGGCTTTTTTGCTGAACACATTCTAAAATATCACAGAGGTTTTAAATACACTTTTATTAGATATTATTAATATTTGCTGAAGTTAAAACACATTGTAGTGGTTTCAAGCAAATATTCTAGGCAGTACTTTTAAGACTGTCCATTCTTTTGTATATTTGTTGGGCTATGTAAATGGCATACAAAAAAGTACTCATTTCCCTTTCTTTGTGTTTACAACTTCCTAAGTAAAATTACTTGCTTTTAAGAGTGCAATTGTGCTTAGACTTTTAGACCAACTTCCAAAAGCCAATGTTGTTTTCTTGAGATACCTTTTTGAAATGTTACACTACATTGAACAACATTTCTTCATCCAATAAAATGACAGCTTATAATTTAGTAGTGTGTGTGGTCCCAAGCATTCTTTGGCCATCTGCTTCCTGCAGTTCCGTACTAGGAAATGAATTCACACAATAGATAATAAGATCTCTCATTTTTTTGTGTGCTATGAAGCAGAATCCCCCTTTGAACTTGAATGTTAGGTAATTCAGATGAACCTTTTCTCTTTTTTAAAGGTGTATACTTCAATTTTACTTCTCTGGAGTGGCAGAGTCATTTGTCCTATTCTGGGAAGGGGAGTTGGTAATGGTAAGGTAACAGTTAAGCAGAAAATTGAGAGCAGTTAGTCTCTTCTTTCTGGTCTAGGGGACAAGACACTCAACTGACTAAGACACAGAGAGATAAGAAAGTGGTGTGATAGGATAGAAAATATAGAAACTTTGGAGTTGACCAAAAAAAGGTTCAACTCTCATTCTCACCATAGAAGGATGTGTAACCTTGGGCAAAGATTCTAAGTCACAGTTTCCTCAACTAAACAGTGGCAATGGTGATCATGTGCAGCTCCTCTGGTCATTGCCAACACTTTGTAAATGGTTTGGGTCATATGACACCATGGCTCCCTACATACTGCCTTTCTCTGTCAATTTTGTTTCATAATTGGCATTCAAATAAACACTTGGATACTATTTTATCTCTGCTATTTGAATGAGAAAAATAGTAATAGATTTGAAAATATGTTAATGCAGCCATAATATGACTACAAGATCACAGCTCTTTTCCAAGCTCACCCAAATAACAATCCTGAGGCCTGGCAATGTGTGAGGAGGGACCGCAGTGAGGCAAGCAGATATTTTGTCTCCCGCTACTTACTTCCTTCACAAAAGACCCAGAGAGAATCTCTGCTTCCCGAGCTGAAGATACTTAAAAACTGAATTTCACGATTTTCACCTATTGAGCACTTAATAGATTTTAATAGAGGATATATATTTTCACCCCAAGCAGCCTATGTGGGTTACATGAAAATTACCCTATTAATATTTTAAAAGATGTAGTCATTGATATAAAAATGTTGGCTATAAAGCTAGGCCACAAATTGATTTTAGTCCACTAATCATAAGTATTTTGAGATCTATGCACTAAATATTCTTGAAAATAGCATGGTTGCTTCTTAACCAAAACTGGTTCATATAATTATACACAAACTGAATTTTTCTCAGAATTCTGAGTTTCAATTTTTTGTTAGCACCAAGATTCATATATGAAATATGATTTATAACCACACTAAATAAAAAAAGAGCACCCTATTTTTTTCCTTTTGTGTTACAGGATTTTATTGTACAATTTTGCATGAAAAACTTCCTCAGGATATTTGGACAAGACATCAATTCCCTGTTTAAGAAGAGCACAATTGAGGATTTCTGGCAAGATGGTGAGAGGACAGGTTGGACTGTGAGAGTCTCCACAAAAGTGAGTGTTCATAAAGACTCTGCATGAGTGGGTGTGTGCCAGTGGGTGGGTGAAAGTCCATCTGAGGGGAGACTCAGGTTCATGCACCGGGGCTCTTCTCCATAGGTGACCATTCCTGAATAACAGAATTAAAGAAGAGGTTAAAAGGTGGGGGAGGAAGATCTACACAAATGAAGAAAAACCAAAAGAAAATATGGGTCTTGCACAGACTCCTGGGAGGTCAAACACTGAGAATACAGACTTCAGAATACAAACAGTGAAGAGCCCCCAGAATGACTTGTCTCAAACCACAAACCCTGATATCAAGACATTAATAGAGAGAATAAATAGAATAGAGGAGAGACAAGAGGAAAGAATGAAGGAGTTGATAACTGAGATAATAGCAATAAATAATACAGTAGATGAAATAAATAACAAACTGATAAGTATGGAAAGCAGACTTAGCCAAGCAGAAGAAAGAATCTCAGAGCTTGAGGACCAAATATGGAACTAACCCAAACTGTAAAATACATAGAAAAGAAGCTTTAAAAGACAGAACAAAACCTTTGCGAGCTGAACAATTATTTCAAGAGGCCAAACCTAAGATTAATTGGAATTTCTGTGGCAGATAAAGAGACAGAGACCACTATGGAACAAACATTCCATGAAATTATCCAAGAAAACTTCCCTCATCTTATCAGTAATGTGACCATTCAAACAAAAGAGATTCAGAGAACCCTTGTGAGACAAAAAATGGCAAGACCAACTCCTAGACACATAGTAATTTGCCTACACAAAGTAGGCATAAAAGACAAAATCCTAAAGGCAGCAAGAGAAAAAGGTCAGACTACCTACTGGGGATGACCAATTAGAATAGCAGTTAACTTATCTACAGAAACACTTGAGGCTAGGAGAGCTTGGAGCTCAATCTTCAAAGTTCTCAAAGATAATTTCAACCAAGAATTACCTACCCAGCTAAGCTAAGCTTCATCAGTGATGGAGAATTAAAATATTTCCCAGACATTCAATCCCTAAGGGCTCATGCTGCCTCCAGACCAGCTCTACAAGAAACATTTAAGAAAGTATTAGACACAGAAGAAAGGCAAAAAAGAATGACAACTTCCTTCACAAGAATGCAATAAAAAGATTGAAAACACACATGAATCAACCCCAAAATCAAAAGACAATAAACAAACAGCAGCAGCAACAACAACAAACACTATAAGAACCTCATGACAGGGATAAACTCTCACATCTCAATAATTAGTCTGAATGTGAATGGACTAAACGCACCACTGAAAAGACACAGAATTACAAAATAGATAAAATATCATGAGGCAACAATATATTGACTCCAACAGACTCATCGCACCAGAAAGGACATTCACAGACTCAAGAGGATGGAAAACAAAATTTTAGGTGAACAGAATATAAAAGAAAGCAGGAGTTGCAATCTTAATATCAGACAGAATACCCTTTAAGCTATCAAAAATTTTAAAAAGATATGAAAAGTCAGTACATAATAATAAAAGGTTCAATCCATCAACAAGAAATATTCATCCTAGCCAGGCTCCGTGGCTCAGCCTGTAATCCTGCGCCTTGGGAGGCTGAGGTGAGTGGATTGCCTAAGCCTGCGGGCTCGAGACCCGCCTGGGCAGGAGAAACCTCATCTCTACAATAAATCAAAAAAAAAAAAATTAGCCGGGCGTGGTAGCGCGCGCCTGTAGTTCTGGCTACTCAGAAGGCTGAGGCGGAAGGATCGCCGGAGCCCAGCAGGTTGAGGCTGTGGTGGCCAGGAGCATGCTACTGCACTCCTGTCTGGGTGACAGAGTGAGACTCCAACTCAAAAAAAAAAAAAAAAAAAAAAAGAAATATTCATCCTAAACATATATGCACCCAACATAGGTACACCAACTTTCATAAAGCAGTTTCTAGGTAAACTTTTAAAAGATATTGACTCTAACACTATCATAGCTGGGTACTTAAATACCCTACTCACAACCCTATACAAATCATCAAGACAAAAAATCAACAAGGAGATCCGAAACTTCAACATGACACTTGACTAATTGGACTTGATACCTACAGAACACTCCACCCAACAACCATGGAATATACATTTTACTCATCACCACATAGAACATACTCTAAGATTGACCACACCCTCAGTCATAAATCAAGTATAAACAAATTCCATAAGATACTGCCATGCACCTTCTCAGACCACAGTGGAATAAAAATAAATATCAGCACAAAGTTCCCCAAAACCCACAAAGACATGGACACTAAATAGCATGATGCTGAACAACCTTTAGGTCAACATGGAAATCAAAACAGAGATTAAAATATACCTGGAAACAAATGAAAACAAAGACACATCTTTCCAAAACCTCTGGGCTACCACAAAAGCAATAGTAAGAGAGGAATTTATATCTCTATGAACACACGTGAAGAAAATGGCAAGATCACAAGTTTACAGCCTAACAAATCACCTAAGGAAGCTGGAAAAGCAGGACCACTAAAACCCAAATTTCAGCACAAGAATTCAGATCACCAAAATAATAGCCCCAATTCAGGGCATAGAAGACAAACAAACAAACATATTAATGAAACCAAAAGCTATTTCTTTGAGAGGATAAAAAAGATTGATTGGACCCTAGCTAGACTGACCAAAAACAAAACAAAACAAAACAAAAACAGAAAAAGTCCAAATAAACACAATCAGAAATGTATAAGATTAAGTCACAACTGACCCTGAGAGAATGCAAAAGATTTTCAGAGACTACTATGTACACATGTATAGAAACAAACTTGAAAATCTAAAGGAAGTGGAGGATTTTCTGACATCACATGTTATTTTACATTATTTCATGATGCTTGGGCATCTTCCTAACCAGAGATT
>CAUYQG010132717.1:0-31165 GCA_963574415.1 Tarsius wallacei
GACCTTGATCATCCAACGTACTACCACAAGAAAATGACTGACAGTGGTGGGAAACTATGTGGGGGGGGGGGCGATGGGAATAATGGTGATAAATATCTTTCTGGGGATGGGGAGACACCTCTTATCATCAAGGGTGCCTGAACGAAGCAATTTTGTATGCCTAACCCCTAACTGTACCCCATAGTACCATAATTAAAAAAATAAATAAATAAATAAATAAAAAATAAAAATAAAAAAAAAAAGTGGGCAAAGGACATGAATAGGCACTTCTCAAAAGAAGATATACAGGCAGTCAACAGACACATGAAAAAGTGCTCAGCCTCACTCATCATCAGAGAAATGCAAATTAAAACCACATTGAGATACCACCTAACCCCAGTAAGAATGGCCATCAATAATAAAACAAACAACAGCAGATGCTGGTGAGGATGTAGAGAAAAAGGAACGTTTCTCCACTGCTGGTGGGAATGCAAACTAGTGCAACCTCTTTGGAAGACAGTGCGGCGGTTTTGAAACAACTAGAAATTGACCTTCCATATGACCCAGCAATTCGCCTATTGGGAATATACCTGGAGGATCTCAAATCATTCTACAAAAAAGATACCTGCACATGTACGTTTGTTGCAGCTCTATTCACAATACCAAAATCATGGAACCAGCCATGTTGCCCATCGAAGCTGGACTGGATTTAAAAAATGTGGTACAAATACACAACGGAATTAAGAGAGACAAACATAGCCGGGCTCAGTGGCTCAGCCTGTAATCCCACGCTTTGGGAGGCCGAAGTGAGTGAATTGTATGAACCCGCGGGTTCGAGATCTGCCTGGGCAACTTGGCGAGACCTCGTCTCTACAATAAATCAAAAAAATTAGCCAGGTGTGGTAGCACGCGCCTGTAGTTCCATCTACTTAGAAGGCTGAGGCAGAAGGATCGCCAGAGCCCAGCAGGTTGAGGCTGCGGTGGCAGGGAGTGGCCATTGCACTCCAGTCTGGGTGACAGAGTGAGACTCCAACTCAAAAAAAAAAGAAGAAGAAGAAGGACATAAGGACTTCGCAGCAACTTGGATGGATTTGGAATCGATCATACCTAGTGATCTATCACAGAAACAAAGAACAGAGTGCCATATGTTCTCACTCATAAGCGGACCTTGAACAATTATAATACTATAAGAAAGCGATTGGCAGTAGTGGAAAACTGTCAGGGGAATGGGGGTGGAATTGGCAGTTGAGAGAAACTGCTAGGGGCGGGAGGGGCATGCCTCATCAACAAGGGTACCTGCATAATCAACGTATGTATACCTAACCCTGAATTGTACCCCACATCTTTATAATAAAAAAAAATTGAAATGGTTTGGAGAAAACAAAAAAAAGAAAAAGAAAATTCATCTTTTTCGAGCTAAAAATATTTTTTTTAATTAGGAAGAATTATAAAGATTAAATTATACCAGGATTCAAATCTCAGTAATGGTATGTTAGCAATCTTAACATTAAGCAAAATAGCCTTTAAAAACTACATTTAATTTTTTGATTACTTAATTCCACTTAGACCACAAGTATTTTTTAAAGCCTTATTTGGAAATTCTGAGAAAATCTTAAGATCTCAACTTTGCTGTGTTAAAATATCCCAAAACTAGCCAGGCTCGGTGGCTCAGCCTATAATCCCAGCTTTGGGAGGCTGAGGTGAGTGGATTGCCTGAGCCCGCGGGTTCAAGACCCGCCTGGGCAGGCGAGGCCTTATCTCTACAATAAATAAAAAAAAATAGCCGGGCGTGGTAGCGCGCGCCTGTAATTCCAGCTACTTGGAAGGCTGAGGCAGAAGGGTCACCGGAGCCCAGCAGGCCGAGGCTGCGGTGGCCGGGAGCGGCCACTGCACTCCAGTCTGGGTGACAGGGTGAGATTCCAACTCAAAAAAAAAAAAAAAAATCCCAAAACCAAAATTATCCAAAATTCTATAACACCCAGGATAAATCATAATAAATATAAAAGTTCAAAGAAGAAAAGGTCAGAGAAAAATGAAATACTCCCTAATCAAACTTCAAAAGAATAGAATTTATAGGACTGCATTAAGAAAATCTCTTAGTTTCAAGTCCATAAAGCTAAAAATTTAAATTAAGTCACCAGGTGTGGTAGCTCATACCTGTAAATCCCAGCACTTTGGGAGGCAGAGGCAAAAGGATTGCCTGAGCCCATGGGTTCAAGACCAGCCTGAGCAACTTGGCAAGACCTCATCTGCACAGTAAGTCAAAAAATTAGCTGGGCGTGGTGGCGCATGCCTGTGGTTCCAGCTACTTGGAAGGCTGAGGGAGAAGGATCACCTGAGCCCAGCAGGTTGAGGCTGCAGTGGCCATGAGTGTGCCACTGCACTCCAGCCTGGGTTAGAGTGAGACTGACTCAAAAAAACCCGAAAAATATAAATTAATTAACAGTCTATTAAATAGGCTGCTGAGTGGTAAAAAGGAATTTGAGGAAGAAAAAAGAAAAGAAAAAGAAAAAGCTGCTTAGGACTGCTAAACATTTTTCAGGAATTAAAGACAAAATATGTTTTGAGATGTGTCCAAGCTATGAATAAGTTTCTTCTGGAAAACACATTAGTAGGAGATGGTTTCTGATCAGTGATGCTGCTGAGGGGGTCGGCGGAGCGGAGCCCCATTCACTCGTACTGTTGCCAGTGCCACTGGTGCTGACCACAGCTGGGGGTGGGGGCAATCACTGTTTGACAGGTGGCCATAATGGCCATGTTATATTATAAAATTGCTAATAATAAGCTGCAATAAAAATTACATATTGCTAAAACTTCAGATTTATTCTTGTATTCCCTAAGTTCCTTTCTGGCATTGGCCTCAGTCTACTATTAATTTTAACATTTTATCATTCAGCAATTGACTAAGCTGTGCTATTAGTTAGCATCTTCCAGATGTACAGTTAGGAGTTGTAAAGCCACAGGCCGAATTCTCCTCAGAAACCAATATGTGTAACTGCAGGAACAAGGCAATTGTACTTCTAGAAATCTATACATGTGCAGAATGGTGGACTCATTTGTGAATACTTTCCTCTTACAGTAACTCAGAGTTTCTACATTGACACTGTTGACATTTTGAACCAAATCATTTTTTTTGTAGGGTCTATCCTGTGTATTGTAGGATGTTCAGCAGCATTCTTGGCCTCTACCCACAAGATGCCAGCAGCGCTTCCAAGTCATAACAATTTTAAATGTCTCCAGACACTGCCAAATGTCCCCAGGGTGATAAAATTGTCCCTGGTTAGAAATCACAATGTAACTCCTTCTTTGTGTAACCCTGTAACTACAGGGACACAGATCACACAAAGCTTTCTGCTGACAGAAGGTGCAGTGAACACCTCTCTGGGTAAGGCAAAGGTTAACTTACCTACATCCACTTAACTTTGGTTCAGTGAGCACTATAAGAGTGCTAAAAAGACAGTCATTTGATTTTTGGGCAAGGATGCCAAGACAATTTAATGAAAAAGAATAGTCTTTTCAACAAATGGTTCTGGGACAACTGGATATTCACATGGAAAAGAACAAAGCTGGACTATCCTCTTCCTTATGCCATACATAAAAATTAACTCCAAATGGATCATAAACCATAAGAACTACAAAACTATAAAACTTTTAGGAAGAACCAAAGGCATAAATCTTTGTGACTTTAGATTAGGCAATGGTTTCTCAGATATGAGATCAAAAATACAAACAACAAAAGAAAAAATAAGGCTAGGTGCAGTGGCTCACGCCTGTAATCCCAGCACTTTGGGAGGCCCATGGCAGGAGGATTGCTTGAGCCCAGGAGTTCGAGACCAGCCGAGGCAACATAGCAAGACATCGTCTCCCCCTCAAAAAATAAAAATATTAGCTGGGCATGGTGGCGTGTGCCTATAGTCCCAACTATTTGGGAGGCTAAGGCCAGAGAATCACCTAAGCCAAGGATGTCAAGGCTGAGATGAGCAATGATCATGCCACTGCAATCCAGGCTGGGTGACAGAGTGAGCATTGATTCAAAAATAAAAATAGGAAAAAAAAAACAAACAGATAAATTGGACTTCATCAAAATTTAACACTTGTGTTAACAGACACTATCAAGAAACTGAAAAGCCAACCCAAAGAATAGAATAAAGTATTTATATATATGATAAAGCTCTAGAATCCAAAATATATAAAGAATTCTTACAATTCAACAATGAGAAGATAAATAACCTGAATAAAAAACGGGCAAAGAACATGAACAGACATTTCTCCAAGGATGATATAAAATGAAAAATACATAAAAAGATGTTCTACATCCTTAGTCATTAGGGAGATGCAAATAAAAACCACAATGAAATATCACTTCATACCCAGTAGAGTGACTTTATCAAAAAGTCAGACAACACGTGTAAAGATGTGGAGAAACTGGAACCCTCACACACTCCTGCTGAGAATGCAAAATGATGCAGCTAGCTTTGGAAAACAGTCTGGCAGTTCCTTGAAAGATTAAACAGAGTTACCAGAAATTCTACTTCTAGGTACATACCCAAGAGAAATAAAAAACTATGTCCACAATAAAATGTTGTACACAAATATACAAATGTTCATAGCAGCATTATTCATAAAGCTAAACAACCCAATGGCCATCAACTGACGAATGGATAAATAAAATACACTATTAAATATTACATATAATAGAATACTATAAAGCCATAAAAAGAAACAAGTATGATGCATTCTACAACACGGATGAACCTTGAAAATATTACATGGCGCTATTTACATGAAATGTCCAGAAAGACAAATTTTTACAAAGTAGATTAATGGTTGCCAGGGGCTGGGAGAAAGGGGTATTGGGGGGAAGAGGGGGGGGAGGAGAGGGAAGGGAATGGTGACCGCTAATGGATACAGTTTCTTTTGGGGGTGATGAAAATGTTCTAAAATTGACTACAGTGATGGTTGCACAACTCTATGAATATACTAAAAATCATTAGAAAATTGTACATAAATTTTGTCTCACTAAAGTACCACCTAGGGTATCTCTGCCAGATGGAGAGAGACCATACTACATGTTTGTTAAGACTTGATGCTTTCGTGCAACAAAGTGACTCATAGTAAGACACTCCTTCAGGGACTCCTAATCCCAGGAAGCTATACCTCAACGGGGAAAGAAAATCTCCCAGTTTTACAGTTGGGATCTGAGCTGGGCTCTCACCTGACCCTTCAGGATCCTAAGCCTGAAAGGGACAGGCCATAATGATAAGTTAGGGAGAAGTCAGGCAAAAAGGCAGCAGAGTTCCACCTCCTCTGTCAGACCCATACTCTGAGTATCTTCCAGTCCCTTGCATAACTGCAATCCCCACAACCTCTAGCAGCCCTGGACCAAACCAACCCAGATGGGGATGGGGACAAATCTCCCCGGTTTCACGCTTTGTCTCTGCAGGGCAGGTTCTTGGATCAAAACCACCTTCCTGCGCACCTTTTTCCTGGATGGTATGAAACTGAGAGATCTTGCTTTTGGGAACAAGAGAGCTGCCAGGCTCTGCTGTCTTCTGCTCAGCTGGGTTCCAGAGAGGAGGCTATTAGCAGAGCTCCCCAGCAGAGGGCACCACCTGTCCAAGGCTGAGCCCCTTTACCAGCTAAAAGCCAGGTGCAACCAAAGCCAGACAAGTCAAGCTAACTTAAAGTGCCACAAGGATATCAGGCTCACCGTACACAAAGCCTACATTTATCTGTCTCCAGATGCTGCCCAGATAGCCACGCTGAACCTGCACAAGCCACCTTCCCTCCAAGACTGCAGGAAGCACTTGTGATAGTGGCCTTGTCTAGAGAGCATCACAGGGATTCAGAGTGGCTACAAGGTGCTGCTATATTAACTTGAATTATGCACTCAAATCCTAATTGCAAAGGAACAGAATCCATGAAGAGAAACCGAGGGGTTGCCTATTGTTATATTGCAGTATTCACAGCACTACACAACTCCCCTGTGGGACCTATCCAGAAACAGCAGCACCAACTTTTTGACTTTTTTTCTTAAAGAGATAGGATCTCACTGTGTTGCCCAGACTGGAGTGCAGCAGCTCCTCACAGGTACAATCATTGCACACTACAGCCTCAAACTGCGGCCTCAAGCAATACTTCCACTTCAGCCTCCCAAAGAGCTGGGACTACAGGTGCACACAATTGTGCCTGGCTTGGACAATTTCAACGAGGCAAAGCTTCTCTACTAAGAGCAACCTAAAATTTTAGATATGGTCTGCCAAAATTCAGAGGCTAGTCTAGACAAATCAGCAGGTTTGGTTTCAAACTCAGTGTGGCTCCAGCTATGTTCTGAGATACTGGTGGGCCACAGAGTGTCTTTCCAATTCCCACCATCTCCTCTGCCCTGAGCATGCAACCTCAGGGACTGGGACTCTGTCCCCACACTACTCTGCTTCAGGCTTGAAAAGAGGACTTTCACCACCCCCCTCTCATGCCCCCAGCACTGCAGAGACCAGGCCTTAATGTCCAGACAGGATCACAGGAAACCAAAAGAGCAACATGACTACCAAATATTGGGAATACTTGACACAGGGCTTGAGAGATGAGAAGATGGAGTGTTCTCTAGGGCTCAAGGTCCCATGTTGGCAGAGAGAGCACGATATACATATGAGCATTCACCTTCCAGATGTCAACATCTGCCCTTCTCAAAGGCAGGCTGAAGGGGCAGGAAGAATGGAGAAGGGATGGAAAGGTATCGGTGTGGCTCAGAGAAGATCTGTGATAGAAAGAAAATACTGGTTTTGCTATGAAAAAGAGCTCGGTTCTTATCCTATCTTTATGATGAGAGACCAAGTTATGAGGCCATTCAGTTTCCCACTTGAAAAGTGAAGCCAATAATACCTACTTCTCAGAGTTCACATGAAGACTGAAGACATTCACATACGTAATATCAACAAAGGCCAGCCTTGTCTGATCTTGCCTTTGCACATTCCACTTGAATGACCAATTCATAATATTACACTGTAACTCAGACACCACAAGGGAGACCCCTACAGTCAGTAACAAGGCAGCTGCTGCCTTTGGAGACTGTGGAAATGAGGCTGGAGGCAAGCCACTTGGGATGTTTTCCCTCAAAATCAGTGTTACCTCCTTTAATCCCCATCCTGATCATGACATTGTGGGTTTAGAGAGATCCTGAGGAACAAGTGAGCCCAGATGGAAGGTGGGAAGCTTCGTGGCTGGAAGGCAGCCATCCTACCTGATGACACAGTTGCCCCGGTTGGATGCAAAGATGACGATGGGGGCGATAGAAGATTCCAGGGCCCGGTGCAGGTAGGTGAAGCATTCAATGTCCAGCATGTGGACCTCATCAACAAACAGCACACCTGGAACCAGCTCAGCAATGCCCTGGTCGATGTACTTGTTCACCACCTTGTTAATCTCCCCTCGAAGTTTGTCTAGGAGATGGCAAGGACAAGCAGGCAAGGTCAGCACCAGGTCAGGGGAGACTGTCACTCTTTCTCTTCTCCCCCACCTAAATCCAAACCCAAGCTTGGAGCCTAGTTTTCCTACTAGCTATGTGACCCCAAGCAGGGAATACCCCCACTCCAGCCTTCAGTGCCATCATCTGAACACAGGGATAATCACACCTGAAGGTCAGCCTCCTTGAAGAAATGTTTGGTTACATTTGCAAAAGGTTGTAGCAGCGTTCTGCGTGGAAGTGCCTTCCTGGGCATCACACTACTCACCATGCCATACCGTCTCCCACACACCCACTTTAGCTCCCTGCCAAAAGGCTGTAGCCACTTTCTGTGTGGAAATGCTTTCCCAGGCATGGGCCCGCACCGTCCCACTCCCCACCATGCCATATCCTCTCCCACACACCCACTGCAGCTCCCCGTCTGATCTGGGAGACAGTGGAGTTTGGGAGTCCTGCATGAAATGAGTTTTCATATGCAAATCCTCTTGTTCTGTACTCAGCAAATGACCCTTTCTCTTGGTCCTGTACAACAATGCTTAGGTTAATTAACTTTCAATCAAGTGCCTGGACTAAGGAAGAGGGTGTGTTTAGAATCCTGAGCAGAAACCTGCGAGGAATGAAAGGCTCTGAAGAAAGGCCCGATTTCAGAGCTCCTAGCGGGATGAGTCTCTCAAAAGTTACAAAACCCATTAGGTCACAGTGCTCATTGTCCAAGCCAGCTTCTATGCCACCATCAGGAGGGAGGTGCTCACAAACGGAGCAGGAAGATCTGCTGCAGTGTTTTCCACTACAGACATTATGCAATGACTGTCCAAAGAGGACGCATGCTCAAAACCAGGCCAAAGACAGAAACTGCTCTTGACAACTCTCATAGAAAGGTCTCAGATTGCTCTTCTGGCTAAAACGTTAAAGATGGCATTTGCTTTAATGCTTGGCTAGCATTTTAAGGTAACAAAACTATAGGTATAATTAGAAAAAAGAGGGACAAAAAAGTTGGGAAGAGAAGCAGAGTAAAATAAAAGTCCACACTGGAGCAGCAACATCCCCTGCAGAGCTCTGGGAAGCTGGTCAGGGTGGTCTGTGGAGCTGCCCTGTGCTCTGGTGGGGAGGAGGATGGCACCGCCGAGGCAGTGGGGCCTGTGCTCCAGTAGGATTTATCCTGTAGAGCTGGGCGACACAGTCTATAGAAAACTGTGACTGCCATGAGGCCCAAGAGCACACAGTATGCTGTATGGCTGCCTAAATGCTTCCAGAAACTTAGGACAGAGTCAAGCTCTGAACTCCGGGGAAGATAAAATCTGTTCCGAGGCATTTCTGCAGGTCAGGGGATACCCTCACAGAGCCTCAAGAGCTTGTCAGAACCTAGGGCTCTTTGGCTTTGTTCCTTGCTCACAGGCCTTGCTGTTTCTCTTACCTGTGATTTCTGTCTTCTTTGGCTTCATTAACTGGCCCATCATGGACAGGATATCTTGTCCCCCCTGTACAAAAGAAGAAGACTTACAGAGTCAGCACTGCTTTTTAAGGGAGCAGCCACAGCCTCATTCCCCTGCACTCCAGAAGTCTCCAATGTCAATGCAACATGGGGACCTGAGGTACAGGGATACCTTCCCAAAGCTAAACAAAGAAGAATTTTTGGAAGTTCCCCCTGAATTGTAAGGATCAAACGAACTCCTTCCATGGGAAATATAAACTCTGTGGGACCTGTCGAGCCTCCCTCTCAGCCCTATCTTTTTCCAATCCCTTATTCCTTGATTAGCCACACAGAACCACAAACACTTCCTCGCACACTCTCGAGCTCTTTTATGACTCAATGCTTTTGCATATTCAACTCCATCTACCAGGAATGCCATTCTCTTTTCTGGAAAGCTCCTCATCATTAAAATTCAGGTCAAATGCCACAAAGGTATGGAGTGTCTCACCCTAAATGAGCTCATGTCACCCTTCCAATGTTCCTGGCTCCTTTGGGAACATTTGGGACTATCAGAGTAAGTATAAAGACATAATCACATTCCCATGTCTCCTCTCACCAGACTGGGTCACATTAGCCTAGTCCTTTACCTGGAGCTCCTCAGTTTAGAGAGCCCATTCATACAGAATAGTTGATTCAGTAACAGGTTTGTCACTCCTCTGCATCCTCCTGCCAGCTCCTAACAGTGCAGTCAGCAAGAGTTTTGTCATTTATTCTGTATTTGTCATTTATTCAGCACTTAGTGATCACCTGTTGGCCACCAGGCCAATGTTAAGGTAAAGCAGCAAATGTTCCCTGAGCACTTAAAACATATGGTCCTCAAACCAAAACTGATTTAGGAAGAAATTCAAAATCAGAGAGCCCTACATCACAGTAAATCCAGAGACCCAAAGTGACAAATTAACCAAGCCTGTTAGTGATGAAGTAACACAGTTCCTGACTTCTGACTCTTGGCCGAGCACTCTTCCCAAGTCAAAGGCTCCCAGAAGGTCACTTTGGGAATGGCCATTCCACCAACTAAGGGGACCTCCTGGACCAGTCAGCTCTTGACCAAAGCTCCAAGGAACAAAACACCCACAGATCAAATTTCAAGTAAGAAAGCCCAATATTCCCTAACAGTGAAGAGGTATCTCTTTCAGGATGAAGATGAAACCAAACCAGAAGACTACTCGCAGGGAAGAGTTGTGTTTTCTTTCCTTTAATCACACATTTCCCAAAAATATCATCAAGTGATAACGTACTTTTCTACATTTCACCAGTCCAGGCATAAGTATCCATCTGCATGAGGAGGAGAAGACAGTTCCAGCTCAAAGCTAAAAAACTGGATTTTGCTGAGCGGGGGAAAGACACAGCTTTGTCAGGCTTTCTGAAATCCTGTAAAGGGCTCACAGAACACTCCTGCCCTCTCACCATTAACACCCAGAGAATCCCAGACACAAACCTGCTGCTGGAGAGAAGCCACAGAGGAAGCTGGCTAGCTCCCGACCAGAGGCTTGGTTGGGATAAGAAACAATACACATGAAATCATCTGTGACTAGTGCATTTGAATTGGAACAAAGGAGTCCCTCGTAGCTCATGTCGATGTTAATTGCTGAACATTACAGATAGAAAAGGACCGTCTGCCTCAAGAAACAACAGCAAGACTCTGACAATTCATTCCCAGAGCTTCTGAGCACATACAAAAGGGCTAGTGTGCCCGGTCACTCAGGCATCGAGGCAGTACCTGGGGCCGGGCGTTAGCCACATCCAAGTCATGCAAGGTCACATCCTGGATGATTTCTTTCTTTTTGTGCACATCCCCCTTTGGCAAGGGGACATACTCTTCAGCTTCAAGGTCGAATTCTGTGGCATAGGTATCACACCTGCCCTGCCTCTGCAAAAAGAGAGAAAGATGAGTGCCTGGTGAGTTTTCACTGCCAAGTCCCAAATGGCACAGTGCTAAGTGAGATAAAGGTCTCAGTTCCCACTGTGGAGCTTGCAGCCTACTTGACAAACTCCAAATATGCCCTGCTACCCTGCTGCCAAGAGAAGGGAGCTATCTGCTCATCACCAGGCTCCAAAAACTGGTTGAAAAACACCTGATACTTTCTCCAAAAATCTCCCCACCCCCCTCTCTCTCTTTTAACTGTATGCAATTCCTGATAAAGGGCAAATCCAGTAGATTAACTGGAGACGGAGGGAGCTGTTGAGACTCTTTTGTAGGTGGGTGATTTATTGTATGATATGAAGTATTATGCTCATCCATTAAACAGTGAGGAACACTGTACAGGACACTGAAAATCAGATATAAAAAGAATGCCAACTAATGCAGCATTCCTTCCCACATGCATATATCTTGGGAAGAAAATACCAAAGAGATAAAAGGAAGATTAAATACACTGCACATTTCAATTTGAAAATGACTAAAGTTGTTTTGGTTTCTCACCCTGTACTCCCAATCTAAACAGGTTTTAGTATTTTTCTAACAGACTGTCTGTTTTAATCATGAGAAGGTTAAAGAATGAAGATAAAGGGAAAGTCAACTTTATTATACATAAAGGGACAACTGTTGACCTTCCATCAGCATTGCACCAGATGCCAGCCCCCCTCCCTACACACCCCACACCCTCTGAAGAAAGCCAAGTCCCCTGTCACCTAGGCCTCCTCATGGCAAACAAATCAGAACAATGCTCTGTCCCAAGGAAGGCGTTACCTTCACGGCCCCACTGTTGGCTTCAATGTATATCACATCCCCAGCCTCTACTCGCTCTTTTTGCAAACTCTCAAAAATGCTGGGATCCAGCTAAATAAGAAAAAGAAAAAGTAAATTAGAGAACTCTAACACATATTCTATTTCTTTCTGATATCCTGTGAGGTAGCTTCCATAAGAAATGCAAAGCTCATAACTATGTGGAGAGAGCCTATTGTGTGTGTGTGCATGTGCACACATGTGTGTGTATTAGGACATGTGGATATATGAGTGCCATACAAGAGACTGGAGTGAGGGGTTGAGCTATCAAGGAGGGGGCCTTGTGTGCCTGTGCGCCTATGTGATACAGGCTTGAGAGAGGGACACAGGAGACACCTACTCTCCTCCTTCCCTTGACTCCAGAGCTGTCCACTGGCAGCAGGGTTTTTAAAAATATGGCCCTGGATGGACATCTTGTGCCACAGGCCCTAACACCCCTCCTGAGATCTCTATGCTTGTTTCACTCCTTCACTCTCCTCACCTCAGGTGGGGTAGAACTTTCTGCAACTGAAGAACCTGCCAGTACCTGCTTGCCAATCTCAAGACTGGCATTTTGCAGGGCCTATGATTTTAGAAAAGGTTCTCAGAGCTTCAGCTGCTTCATCTATATAGCATCACTGAGGTACAATCACAGATGTGTAGAACTGAAAGAAAAACATAAATCAGGACTTTTCTAAGTCTTTGGACTCAAATCCCAGTGTTTGTGCTCTCGGGCCTGCCTGCTTCTATCTCCAGGAAAGGAAATGAGCACATTTTAAGGAAATGAGCACATGTTGAGAACTGTTGCTTTTCTCCAGCTCATCCAGATTCAGGCTACCCTCAGAGATTAATATTCAGAGATTAAATTCCGGGTTTTTGTTGGATCTCCCCTTCGCATGTTCCATTTATATGAAATAGCAAAAAAAAAAAAAAAAAAGTTAATCTATAGAAATAGGAAGTAGAATAGTAGTTGACCAGGGCTCTAAGTGGGAATGGGGTGATTGTAAATGAGCATGAAGACTCTTTTCGGGATGATGAAAATGTTCTAAAATTAGGTTGTGCCAATGGTTGTATGAGGGGAAACTCCCTCCAATAAAACAGAATTTATGTATAAAAAATTGTAGGCCAGTATGACTGTAATCCTAGCACTTTGGGAGGCAGAGGCGAGAAGTCTGCCTGAGTCCATGGGGTTTGAGACGAGCCTGGGTAACTTGGCAAGACCTCGTCTCTACAACAAATCAAAAATTAGCCAGGCATGGTGGCACATGCCTATAGTTCTAGTTACTTGAAAGGCTGAGGTGGAAGGATTGCCTGGGCCCAGCAGGTCAAGGCTGCAGTAGCCATGAGCATGCCTCTGCACTCCAGCCTGGGCAACAGAGTGAGACTCTGACTCAAAAAAAGAAAAAAGTGTGTGTTTTAAATTCTTACATGTTTAAACTTCAGTCACCTTCAAAGTACTCTCAGTTTGATGCAATACACCTATCAAGAGGCTGTTTCCACTGCTCAAAACAGTCCTTGAACTCTTCAATTTTGATGCCTCTTAGTGCTTCTGCCGTTTTTTGTTTTAACTCTTCCACACTAGCAAAATGCTTCCCCTTGAGGACTTTTTTCATTCAAGAAAACAAAGTATCAGGGCAAGATCAGATAAACAGGGAGGATGGGGCACAGGCGTCATGCCATTTTGGGTCAAAAACTGTTGAACGCTCAGCTCGGTGTGGGCAGCTGCACTCATAAATCACCTATCATGAAATGGGTAAATGCATTGAATCTCCAAAAAAAATTCACTGAAGCTGAACACAGCCTCTCACAACAACACTAGCTGGTACACTGATGCCGATGGGTCCCTAGAACACTTACTTAGCAGGGGAAGCCTGTACTACAAGGGGTCTGCCCTCCAAAAGATAATTCCAGTTTTTTGGGTTCCCCCTCATATAACTATGTAAATACACTGAAATTCCTTGAATTGTGCACTTAAAACAGGTAGATTTTATTTAAAATTCCACCTTAATAAACCTGTTAAAAACAACCCCGCAGCAGCAAACCCAGGGTTCTGTCTCTCCTTTACTGGGGTGGGGTCTGATGGCCTCCTATAGGCACTGCTGGGAGCACTGCTGGGAGCCTGAGAACAACGCAGATGAGTCCCCCAAGGCAGGGCCTGGCAGGAACAGGGCCAAGATTACTAAGATATTCTTCTTCCTAGGACACAGACGCCTCCTTCATACTTAAACATCCATCAGGTATTTGAGCTTCTTCTATCCAAATATCTTATATACGTGCTAAAAGTACCTAGAAGTATTCACTTTGGAAGAAAAATTTCAATTTATGTTATTTTCTTAAAGAAACTGCACAAAGCAGCTTTATGAATAGTTGAAATTTAAACCATTTAAGCTGCATGCCTTATTTCATCTACTCTGCATTGGAGAGTATACCTTTTTTGCCTCAAGCATTTTTATACCGGTTAATTTCCCAAATGAATTGACTGAAGATGTAATTACTGGAAAGGTGGCAGATCCTACTAAGAAATCTAATTAATTCAGAATGGAAGTGATGAGGGGTGGGTATAAAAGAGATATTTGCAGAGGCAAGCTCCTGAGATGGAAACCCTGTTAGGAAAAAGAAAAATAGCCCTTTGAAGAAGTGACATTTTTATGATCTCCATAAAGCAGTGACCAAGAAACAACCTTATAGAATCAAAGAACCATAAAATCGTAGAACAGAGTAAAGATGAAGAAATTATATGGCTGATCTATCGCAGTTTATAGATGAGAAAACTGAGTCCCAGAGAGCTCAAATGACTTCCAAAGGTCACACAGCAAGTTGGAGGGCAGACAGCATAATGGTTAGGGCTCAGGAAGTCAGCTCTGCCACTTAACTAGCTGTATCATCTGAGAATAACTGTTTAACATCTTTATAAACCTCAGTCCCTTTATCTATAACATGAGGGAAACTTATACACACATACACACATACATAAATAAGGTTATGACAACAAATGAAATTTTTGTTGAAGTACTTAGTCCAGGGCCTGGCACATACAATAAATTAGAGCTATGATTATAATATTATTAATAATAAAAGAAGAAGGAGACAAAGCCTACAATGTGGATTGCCCCAATTCTCTAACTGAAGGCTCTCATTAACAGCTACCACTCATTAGGTAACTAAGTGCCACATCCAAAGCTACAAGTTTTAACCTAATAACTCTGACAGGCAATTATTATTCCCATTTAACAGATAAAGAAACTACTGTTCAGAGAGTATGGCCTTTGCCTATTACCACACAGCTGCAAGTAACAGAGTCAGGATTTTGACTCCAAAATTCATGTTCTTCTCCTAGGCACCTTACTGCCTGCATCCTAAAGGTTTATAGAACAGGTGGCTATGAAGGACTTTCAAGGACTAGCAGCCACTGTTACTGCTACAGCCTCTCCACAAAGCCTTGGCCTGTGGAGAACCAACTACGGAAGCGACTACAGATATCTAGGCCCTGACCCAAGGACCTGCAGTCAGGATTCTGCAAGCAACCTCTGGGAAGTCCATCCATCATCTGTTATACAGCTCTTACCAGATTACTCAACGCTGCTTCTTTCTGTGAGCATGAGGGCTGATAACTGGAAAAATTAAATGCCCAGGTTTAGAGAAAGGCCCAGGGCCTCTGACACATGGTCATAATATGGGATATGAGATGGCAGAAACACTTGGCTTAATTACAGAGCTCACATTTGAACATACGGTTTCCTAGGAGTAATAAGAAAAGTAAGAGTTGTTATCTTCATTGAATCCTCCTATGTGCAAGCCCTATATTAGGTACTATGTTATACATGTAACATCCTCAAACGGTCCTGTGAGGTATCATTACCCACAGTACACAGGCGAAGAAACTGGGTCACAGAGAGGATACCACCTGCCTAAAGCCACACTATATTGGGAGATTCAAGAGAAAAGAACCCACAAATATGTACTCACTTTCAACTGTTTGGTTCCTTTGGCTGTTTTGAGTCCTATAATCACATGGCTAATGGTTTTGCCATACCCTCCCATGGGGTTTTCTGTCTCACACGGAGTTAGCTCTGTGACTTCACCTTCATAAACTTCCTTAGTCTCCTTTATCCGCAGCCCTGGAAGAGACGGCAGATGGGCCACTTTGAGAAGCAGAATCCTCTTTCGCAAGCTGTCTTTCTCACTCATTAACAGAGTCCAAAACTTCCATGTCATAAGAACTGACACATCAACCTTAACAATGTACGTTCAAGAGTGTCATCATGGGTAGAAAAGTAATACAAACACATAAATGTACACTGAAAGTACTATTCAGAAAGGCAGAAAAAATTGTATTTCAACTTTTTAAAGAGATTTTCTAGGTTCAAGTCCAGAACTACAGAGATAAGTTATAATTTCCAAACTGTTGCAGATATCTGCTACACCTCCAATGGGGTGAAATTTAGCTTTAGAGTCTAATCCAGTCTCTGAACCCACACACAGGATTCTACTCCATCAGGGCAGTGACTACCAAAATTCCTGTGCCCTTGTTTCCTGCATTTTTGACTCCCAAAGGAAATTTTAAAGTCAATGAAACAACTCACTACACTTCTGACACTGTCAAGCCAGACAGTGATACTCCCAAAGTGCTAGGATTACAGGCATGAGCCCCCACATCTGGCCAAAAAGGAAATAAGGTTTTTCTAGCAAAGCCATAATAATCATTAGTAACTGAAGGTTTTCTTAAACAGGAAGACAAAATGCACATCACCAAACACTGCTTCTCTAAAAACACACATATCACACTCATCTCACACAGATGCATGCACAAACTCTCTCTCTTCCTATGATTCCTAAAATCTAGGTCAAGGAACACAGATGGTTTTTTCAAAGCCACATCACAAATAAGTTAACAGCTAGTAAATCTACTTTTGGAGGATTCTAGACATATCAACAAGAAAGACATTCGAAGTCACTGTATCTGTCATCAATTCAGAGGTGAGAAGGAAACATTCTTGGGTCACATTAGTCGAAGATGTGTATAGGAGAGGTCCTAAATTTACAGGAAAGCTGGCACACCACACCAATAGAAATAAATTGCACACTGGGTGTGGTGGTTCACGCATGTAATTCCAGCACTTTGAGAGGTGAAAGGACTGCCTGAGCCCAGGTGTTCAAGACCAGCCTGAGCAACTTGGAGAGACCTCATCTCTACAGTTAATCAAAAAAATTAGCCAGGCATGGTGGCACATGCCTGTAGTTCCAGCTACTTGGAAGGTTGAGGTGGAAGGATCACCTAAGCCCAGTAGGTTGAGGTTGTAGTAGCCATGAGCATGTCGCTACACTCTAGCCTGGGCAACAGAGTGAGATTCCAACAACAAAAAAAAAGGGAGGGAGGGAGGGGAGGAGGAAGGAGGGAGGGAGAGGGAGGGACAGGGAAGGAGAGGGAGAGAGAAAGAAAGAGAAGGAGGGAAGGAAGGAAGGAGGGAAGGAGGGAAGGAAGGAAGGAAGGAGGGAAGGAGAGAGCAAGAGAAGAGAGAGAGAGAAAGAAAGAGGGAAAGAATGAAAGAAAGAAAGAAACTGCAATTGCCTCATCACTGTGCCTTGCTTGACCCTCACCAATTGAACAGTGAAGACAACCTGAGGTGCCATCAGACTTCACTTTAACCTAGTCCTGTGAAGCAGCCAGAGTGAATACCCTTCATCTCTATTTCACAGATAGGAAGTCAGCTCCAAGAGGTAAAGCAAGAGGTCATTTCCTCCCTTGTGATAGACCCAGGAATGGAGTCCAGGTCTGCAGGACAAGTTTCTTCCCATACCACAGGGCCACAGCTCTCTGGCAGCCAGCATCCTGTTCCACAATACAGAGACTCTCTTATTTGAAACTCTTGGGACCAGAAGTGTTTTGGATTTTTTCAGATTTTTTAATATTTGCATATACATATGAGATATTTTGGTGATTTCAAGTCTAAACATGAAATTCGCTTACATTTCATATATACCTCAAACACATCGCCTTAATTTTATATAATATTTAATAACTTTGTGCATGAAACAAAGTCAGTGTACACTGAACCATCAGAAAGCAAAGGTGTCACTATCTCAGTCACCCATGTGACATCATGTTGGCACTCAAAAGCTTGTGGATTTTGGAGCCTTTCAGAATTTAGATTTTCAGATCAGGAATGCTCAAAACTGTATTGCTCCATCCTTCTCCCGCTTCCAGTTAAGATGTGCCACTGATCTCCCCTTTCCATCAGCACTTGGATGTGACTCCAGTCTCCATCTAACATATACTTTGCCCAAAGGAAAAAAAATAAAGAGAAATATAAGGAAAGCTCATAGATCTAAAAGATATGTCACACATCAACCAATCTATTATATACACCATTATTTGTATCCTAAATCAAACAATGAAGATTATTTTAAAAAAACCACATTATGATACTTTTGAGGCAACTAGAAATTTGAAAACTAACTAGATATTTGACAATATTAAGGAATTATTGGTTTTTTAAGCCCTTACTTTCAGAGATACATACTGAAATATTTGTGGATAAAATGTTTATAAACAAAAAAGGTCTGCAATTTGCTTCAAAATGATCTGGGAGGAATGTGATAGGAGCCACATATCAATCAAGATTAATCATGAGTTGAAGCTGGTGACGGGTATGGGCTATGGTCATGTCACTTGATGACTTTTGTTCATTTGAAATTTTTCATAATAAAAGTTTTAAAAAGAGAAAAAGAAAAAACAATGAAATACCATGTTACAACTTCCAGAATTGCTAAAATTAAAAAGACTGGCAACACTAAAAGTTGGCGAAGCTACAGAACAACAGAAAGGTGTAAACATTGCTGATGGGAATATAAATTGTACAAATACTTTAGAAACAATATGGTATTATCTACTAAAAGTGAACACATATACAACCTATGATTCTGCAACTCAATTCCTAGGTAAATACCTAATAGGAATGGGTGCATTTGTGCACTATGTGACATAGATAGTAATGTTCACAATTGCCAAACACTGGCAAAACTCCAGTGTCTATGAAGAATGGAAGAGATAACTAAATTGTGGTGTACCCATACAATGGAATACCACATAGCAATAAAAAAGAGTCAAAGCTACATGCAACAATATGAATGAATCTCACAAACATAATGTTGTGGGAAATAGGCCAGAAAGGAATATATACTGCACGATAACATTTACTTGAAATTCAAAAACAGGCATAACTACACTATACTGTTAGAAATCTAGACCATCATTAACTTGGGGAAGGAAGGATGGCGATTGGGAGTGGACACAAAGGATACTTTGGAGTACTAGCAATATCATATTCTCTTTTTTGATTGGATGCTGGCCTCGTGGTTTTTTACTTTACGATAATCCACCAAGCTGTAATTTATATTCTTTATTCTTTTCTGCATACATGTACAAAATTACCAAATCAATTTTAAAACAAATATTTAAGTAAACAATACTAGTGGGACCCAGTGAAGGAAGAACATTGACAGTTTAAGTTTAGGAGCATGATCTCAGCCTCTGCAGGAGTATACAGTCACGGTTCTCAGCCTTTAGACTCATGTGAGGGGTTTCTATGATGCCTCACGCCTTAGGTGCACCTGGACCGTTTGTCTCCAAACCTAAGGGATCATTATTAGTTCAAAGTTAATCATTAAATGCCATCATTATTAGTTTAAAGCTCCCTAGATGATCCCAAAGTATTGCCATTGGTTGAGAACCACTCATCTAAAGAATAAATGAACTCTATTCTACTCACAAATGTGGATACATAAACTACTTCTGATGGCAGGAAGCTTTGATATGGATGTGGTATCCTCACCATTAAGCTACCTCTGTTCTGATACAGAAAGATCCCAGTGACATTGCCTACGGTGTCAGACACACTCAATCACTTCCCACTTTTAAATGTGGTCATTATCTTATCATTGGGTCGGATGCCTTCTTTGTCCCAGAAACCTAATCAGGACAAAGACACTCAGATATTAAAGTTAAGAAAAACTTTACCTTCATTCCATCTGATAGCCTATAAATGGTAGTTTTGGAATAGCCCCAAAAGAGAGGACACATATCATTTTTGCCTTACCAAATTCTTAGCTTCTGAGTATCAAGACAAAAATTTCCCAAACACATGAATGTATCAGATGATTGTGACAAACTTGGAAAATTCTGTACTTTTAAAGTGAACTTTGATTTTCTTTTAATCAACCCTTTTATATCCCACAGAGATAAATTCCTTCAAATGGAATGCTTACCTATATTTACTGTTAGATGACTGTGATATGAAATTCCTTGAGTAGGGGAAGAAAGACATTCCCATCTCTCACTAGTCTCCATATTTGTTTAGAAGTTGCTCTGTGCTGACAAGCAGGCAGGGGATGTGGTTGACGGACAATGAAACCGGCTGTTAGCCAGGAAAGGGACTGAGCTGGCGCTATCTCTGGCAATGACAACACAAATGACACAGGTTTCATCTGCTGGCTCAGGTTTCTAAATCCCTGACAGGCACCTTCATCACGTCAAGGAAATAGCACAGACTCCTTGCTTTTTATTTCTGGTCGGCTTACCGCTTCCTCCCCACCCCCTCTGCCAACTTCACAGGAATTCAAAAGACAGAGGAAGATGGGCAGGGTTCCTTTTTGAAGATAGTCAATGGCCTGCCTTTTTATTCTCAGGTAGGATCAAGAAATGTCTCTTCACCTTGCTACCATCAAAAGAACTGTACAGCTCCCTTCCCTCAAAAATGGCAAATCACAAAACAGATGTCAAGGTAATTTCTATTTTTTTCAAATTTTAAGTTACCTTTAAGCAACACAAACCCATGCATCCATGTGAAGGCCAGTTTTGTTAGATTTTATCAATGTCAGAAAAACATTTTAAAAATATATACAAAAACATTTTCAAAGTACTCAGATAACTGAACTAGCTATAACATATGACTGTTCATCTCACTAGTTAATCAGTGAAATAAAATCTTTGGCACATGTTTAAATAAGGAAAAGTACCCAGAAAGATTTTAAATCTTAGAGGGAGGTCTATGAGTCCTTTTCACTGCTATTCCAGATACAATGTAAAAATTCATGAAATAGTTACATGGGCCGAATCCTATAAATATAAGCGTTGAGCTAAAGCAGCAAGTCGCAAAGAACAAATTATGTATGATTCCATTTAGATAAAAGTTTTAAGGGGGCAAAATTAAGCCACACTGTTTGGGTACACACACACGGGTGTACAAGGTTATGATGATTATATAAGCCACTCTCACACAATTATGGCACATTGTGGGTACCACCTGGGAGTGGGCGGTGGGGGAAAGGGGCTGACGTGATGTCTGGGGTGCTGGCCATACTCTGTGCCTTGAGCTGAGTGGTAACTGCATAATTCTTTACTTTTTAATTAATCTTTTACATACTTTAAGTTTGATACATTTCAGTTTAAAATAGGAACTAGGCCGGGCATGGTGGCTCACGCCTATAATCCCAGCACTTTGGGAGGCAGAGGCAAGAGGACTGCCCGAACTCAGGGGTTCAAGACCAGCCTGGGCAACTTGGCAAGACCTTGTATCTACAATAAATTTTTAGAAATTGGTTGAGCCCAGTAGCGCATGCCTATGGTTCTGGCTACTTGGAAGGCTGAGTTGGAAGGATCACCTGAGCCCAGCAGGTCAAGGCTGCGATAGCCATGAGTATGCCACTGCATCCCAGCCTGATCGAAAGAGTGAGACTCCGACTCAAGTAAATAAATAAATAAAACAAGAACCAAAGCTGGGAATGGTGGCTGTAGTCCCAGCTACACAGGAGGTTGTATGAGGCAAAAAGATCGCTTGAGCCCGAGAGTCTGGATATAACAAGGTCTTGCCCCTAAAAAAAATTAATTAAAATAATTTTTAAAAATGAACTTAGGCACCAACAAAATCCTATGTTTCATAGTAAAAAAAAATTTCCAGCAAGAAATATTTTATAGTTTAAAGAGTATTCAAGGTAACATAAAACTTGGCCTCTGGACACAGTTCATAATCTTTCTGGTTTAGAACAAGCGTCGCCAACCCCAGTGCTTATGGTGACCTTAGTCAGAAGCACCTGCTCAGCCCTGCCTACTGAGGTTGTCTGGGAACGAAAGTTAATTCAGGAAGCCAGAAATAAGCACTTTATGACATCTCCCAGTTTCTAAGTACTGGCAACTAATTTAAAATGTTTAAAAAACACTGTGTAAACCAAATAACGTATGTCCATCAGTCAGGCACATTCTTTTTTTTTGTTTTTGTTTTTGTTTTTTTGAGTTGGAGTCTCACTCTGTCACCCAGGCTGGAGTGCAGTGGCATGCTCATGGCCACTGCAACCTCGACTTGCTGGGCTCAGGCAATCCTTCCGCTTCAGCCTTCCAAGCAGCTGGCAGACACATTCTTTAGCTAAAGACTTCTGTTCTCCATCTACTTCAAATTCTACCCACTTCTCCATTCAGAAAAACTTCACTGAGTACTCACTAGGTGCCAGGACTGGGGATCCAAAGATAAACACTGCCCACTATATCCCCAGGAGACACTGAATAAACACCCAACCTGCTTCCTCTCATACTTACCCATTTCCAAAAATGACTTTCAGCCCCCCATGTCTAATCTTGCAGGAAATCCTCTCAGTTCCACCATGCAAATATCCAGAATCCAACCACTTACCACCACCACTGCCCTGAGCCAAGGCCCCATCTTCTCCTGCTCAGACTCCTCACTAATCTCCCTCTTTTGCCTTTACCCTCCACACCCCAGCCAAGGTCTGATAAAACCGAAACCAGAGCCCAGTGATACTAGCACTCCCCAATTGTTTCTCCTTTCCCTCAGCATAAAATCCAAGGACCCAATCATGGCCTATAACCCTACGTAATCTTACCCCTAAACTAGACTTTATCAATCTTAAATTTTCATCATTTCCTCAAAATTTTCTAACAAGTTTTCTTCTTAAGAATACCGAGGCTGGGTTGGGTGGGTCAGCCTGTAATCCTAGCACTTTGGGAGGCCGAGGGGAGTGAATTGCCTAAGGCCACAGGTTCGAGACCAGCCCAGGCAACTTGGCGAGACCTTGTCTCTACAATAAATCAAACATTTGCCAGGCGTGGTAGCGCGTGCCTGTAGTTCCGGCTACTTGGAAAGCTGAGGAGGAAGGACTGCTGGAGCCTAACAGGTTGATGCTGGGGTGGCCGTGAGTGTGTCACTGAACTCCAGCCTGGGTGACAGAGTGAGACCCCAACTCAAAAAAAAAATAAAGAAATACCTAGCCGGACCCAGTGGCCCACACCTTAATCCCAGCACTTTGGACAAGAGGATTGCCTGAGTCCAAAGGATCAAGACTAGCCCGGGCAACTTGGTAAGACCTCGTCTCTACAATAAATCAAAAAATTAGCCAGGAGTGGTTGTGTGCATCTGTGGTTCCAGCTACTTGAAAGGCTTAGGTTGAAGAATCATCTCAGCCCAATAGATCAAGCCTGTGGTGGCCATGAGTATGCCACTGCACTCTAGCTTGGGAGAAAAAGTTAGACTTCTACACACACAAAAAAAAAACCTCCCTTGGTTTGAAAACCAAAGGGATTAGAAATTGGTACAAGCACTCTGACTAGTGTTTATAACTTACAACTCAGTAAGTATACTCTAGAGATATACTTGTACATGTGCATAGAGACATGTATAAGGACGCTCCTGGTAACCTGTTTTCAAGAGTAAAAATTGAAAATAAATCTAAATGTCCAAAAAACAGAAATGGCTTGATAAATGAACTATTATGCAACAGTTAAAAGGAACAAGCTATTTCCATAGATCAGAAGGAAACTAGGATATGACCAGCACTAGACCAGCAGATATGAAGCCAGAGACTGCCCAGTCCCAGCTGGCAAAAGGTAAATTTTTGGGAGAGAAGCCATTTTCTTCTCACAGCAAATCTTCAGAGTACAGGCTCTAGAAATCAGATAGTAGCCACGCACAGTGGCTCAAGCCTATAACCCCAGCACTCTGGGAGGCTGAGGTGAGAGGACTGCTTCAGCCCATGGGTTTGAGAACAGCCTGGGCAACTTCGCAAGACCCCATCTCTACAACAAATCAACAAATTAGCTGGGCATGGTAGCACGCGCCTATAGTTCTGGCTACTTGGAAGGCTGAGGCGGAAGGATCGCCTGAGCCTAGCAGGTTGATGCTGGGGTGGCTGTGAGTGTGCCACTATTCTCCAGCCTAGGTGACAGAGTGAGACTCCAACTCAAAAGAAAGAAAGAAAGAAAGAAATCAGACAGACGTTGGGTCAAACTAGCTCTAATACTTGAGTCGCTAGCAAGATACTTAACTTTCTGAGATTTTATTTCTTCAAATGTGAAATGCAGACTGATAATCTCCTATGGGGGAGTGAAAGGCCAGGCATGTAACAGGCATTCAACTTGGTAGCCCCAGACCCTATGAGTTTGGCTCCACAAGCCTCAAAGCCCTGCCAGTCCCCACATAGCCTCCTTCCTCACTCTAACAGGCCACAACTCTTCTTGCCATCCAGGACCAGGGGCATTCTGGCAACATGGCACACAATGATTCTGGTTTGAGTCCAAAACTTTTTCAGTAAGCAGTCATCTGAAGCAAAATAAGGCTGCCAGAAAGACATGACTTATTTTTTTAAAAAATACACACACACTTTATAGGCACATCTATTTGTTACATGAAGAACTCCAGCCCCATAACTAGGGTTCACATTTCCTCCATCGCTAAAGCACTTCAATCAGAAAAGCTGGGTTTTTGTTTCGTTGTTTTGTTTGCAAAGATAATGCCAATGATGCCAAAAGAAAAATAGTACAACAAATACAAGTCATAACGGCATTTTCACAACTAAGAGACTTCAGCACACAGACTTCAGGAAGTCAGTCCAACTCTTCCCCCAAACACACTACTCACCAATGGCCCTGCGGAAGTTCTCCATCAGCACTTCTGTCTTCTTGATCTCCGTCGAGTAAACTTCACTCCCCACCATTGGGCAGAAAGGGACCTTACTACCCAGCTCCTGCGCAATAGCCAGAGCTAGAGCTGTCTACAGAAGAAAACAATGGAAACACATTGTACAGTCCTGAAAGCATGATAATTCAGAAACATATGTTATTACAAAAATATTTACCAGGAATGACTGAAGTTCTTTAGCTTTAACATGGCAGTCAACTTATACCGTAAATGGCATCTTTACTTTTCTTTTAATTTCTTTGCTTAATTTTGTGTAGAGGCGAGGTCTCACTATGTTGCCCAGGCTGGTCTCTAACTCCTGAGTTCATGGGATTCTCCCATCTCAGCCTCCCAGAGTGCTGGGATTACAGGCATGAGCCACCACACCCGAACATAAATGGCATCTTTAATGATGCCCATAACTGCAAGTTATCATTCACTGAGACTTACCTGGCACAGGCCCAACTCTAAGTTTCACATGACCCTCACGTTCACCCTATGAAATAGGTAACACTAGTCCCTCCATTTTACATACGAGGAAACTAAGACAGAGGGATTAAATAACACATCCAAGCTACCATAATCTAGAAAAAGACAGAGCAGAGATTTAAACTCTAGCAGCAGGGTTCCAGAAATCATGTTATCATAATGAGAACAGTCATCCCTGGGTATCCATAGGAGTTTGAATTCCAAAAACCACAGATGCTCAAGACCCTGATACAGAATAGTGTAGTATTTGCATATAACCTATGCACATCCCTTTTTAAACTTTAAATAATCTCTAGATTACATATAATATGTAATACAACATATATACTGTATAAATGGTTGCTTTGCTGTATTTTTTAAAATTTGTATAGCTTTTGTTGTACTTTTATTTTTATTGGGGTTTTTTCCCCCTGAATATTACTGATCTTCAGTTGGTTGAATTCCACATGTAGAACCCACAAATATGGAAAGCCAACTGTATAGTCTTCCAAAACTGTTCCTTCAGTATCAAAACAGGGTTCTGACCTAATTGCTCAGAACGCCAGCATTGGATCTTTGAGACACTGTTTTCTGTTTCTACAAATATAAGAAAACACCAATTTATAACCCATCAGAAATCAATAATGAATAAATTAATTAACTGATGTTCATTTTATGTTAAGTGGCCCACAAAGAGTAAAGAATGATACCTTGGTAGGGTTTTTAGGCGATGAGTTGGTCTAACAAGTTACACTTGAACATGCCCTATAGTAAACTACAAACTGATTTTTGGTACAATAACTACAAGATGGCAAATGACAAACAGAACCAAACTTAACAGATGTACAGTCAAATATCAAGTATGAAAAGCTGGTATAGAACTCAGAAATGCCTTTGAATGCCATTTTAATCTTTCCCAACTCTGAAGCAAGAGCACAGGTAAGGTTAGCTAAGAAAGGAAAAAGCTTTTTACTGAAGAACATAGTAAAACTCTGAGAGTGTTTTAAAATTAACAGTAAAGATTCCTCCAGATTTACTTTTCTATGCCCTTTTGGTGATAGTTTTGAAAAAGCAGAATTGGGTAGAGAATGAACATACAGCCCAGTGCAAAAAGCACTAGTCTGGGAACAGAAAGTGGGTTTTAGTGCTGGTCCTGACACAAATTTTCAGTGTTGACCTTGGGTACCCAGCAAATCTCTGGCGACTGATTTCCTAATCTGTCAAATGAAAGTATTAAAGTACTGTGTTAGATCACAGGTAGCAAACTAGTTGTTCATAGACTGGCTCTGTTTGGCCTGCATAGTCTCATGATCGCCTTCAGCAAGGGCAAGCATCTCCGGCTCACCACAAGCTGAACCACACTCACCCAGCTGTTTCCCCAACCCTGTTGCCTGTCTCATTCAGCATCTAAACATGTGAGCCCGAGGTTGATACTTCTAAAACTGGCATTCTAAGAGCAAGAAAAAGTCTCTGGAACACAACAGGGCACAACGACAGGAGTAACACTTTAACACCAGGACTCCCACTGGGGCCACAGGCTGGCCTTGTCTACCTTTTCCATCCAAACTCCACTACCTTCCAGCCACTCCTCTTTCTCTTCCCTGTATCTCTGGCTCAACTCTCCACCCTCAGTTTTGAACTTCGAAGATAGTGACTGTATCCAATTAAATGACAATCTCTCACCCTCTACCTAATACAGAAGAGATGGTCAATATTTTTACACTAAAATAAGACAAATATCTGGTTAAGAAATGCTTCAAAAGGCTGGGCACAGTGGCTCAAGCCTGTAATCCCAGCACTTTGGGAGGCCAAGGTGAGAGGATTGCCAGAGCCACAGGAGCGAGAACAGCCTGGGCAACTTCATGAGACCTCACCTCTGCAATAAATTAAAAAATTAGCTGGGTGTGGTAGTGTGCACCTGTAATTCCAGATACTTGGAAGGCTGAGGTAGAAGGATCGCCTGAGCCCAGCAGGTTGAGGCTTGCGGTAGCTGTAAGCATGCCACTGCACTCCAGTGTGGGCAACAGAGTAAGACTCCAACTCAAAACAAAAAAAGAAGTTGTTGTCAAAAGAAGGTTATGGAAATCTACTCTATTTTCAATCTCATCTGAACATTTCCTTTTTCTAAAACACAAACACAAAACCCCATTATTAACAGTGTTGAGGTCCTAAAGAGTGAAACATCCATATGAACCATGTATTTGCATCTAAAACACAGTATTCCTGCCTGTCACTCAGTTAAGTTGCCTAAACTGTGGGGCCAATCAGCACACCATAAAGCAGAAGAGTTATCACATGCTTTCATATACATCAGAAGGGACCGGACAAATGTGTAAGGCAATACCACGGTGCTGAGCACCTCTCACATTTCCTGGGAAGAAAATGGTACAATATCACAACAAAATGAAAGACTTATGCTTTCAGCAATATGGCACATTAGATCCATTGAAAACCTCTGTTAGAAAACACCAAGAAATAAATAATAACAAATAAATAACAACAAATACAGAGCAGTAAACTGCTATTGCCTTGAAAGTTCAGAGTGTTTGTGGATACCAGAAATCTCAGCAAGGTACAGATAGCATTAAGACAGAAACCCCTGAATAGCGATGCATATTTGTATACCTAACCCTTAACAGTACCCCACAATTTCAAAATAAAAAATATGTTTAATATAAATATTTTTTTTAAAAAGACCCTTTTTATACATCAGTAGAAAAGGTCAGCCATAAAAAAACAGACCTGGGGCACAAGGCATAAACTTGTCAGTCCTGTCTTGGCTCTAGGTGAAGAAAAAGTCTCCTTCGCATGGCTCTCAAAACAGATTTAAGGTTGGATGAACTCTACATTCCCTGACGGTCCAGAAAACCCACACCACAAAGTTCACATCAAGTGTCCCTGGGAAGATAGCATAGTAGGGCCCCTCACAAATCCTCTCAGAGAGTGCGTGGCCCTAACTTTAGGAGATTAAGAGAGTCTCACAGATTTGATCAGCCAAACACAAGTTCACAAGCAAAATAAATACAGAATGCAAAACAAATGTCTACAAAAAAAAGGACATTGATTTGATCATTACACATTGTATATAAGCATCAAAACATATGAGCCCCCAAAATATGTACTATTATATATCAATTTTTAAAAAAGGAAGGAATTTCTTCCTGAACAAGGAACAGAGGCTATCAAAAACAGATTTTTAAAAAAGAAAGTTAGCTGGGTAGGATGGCTCACACCTTTAATCCCAGCACTTTGGGAGGCTAAGGAGAGAGGACTGCCTGAGCCCAGGGGTTCAAGACCAGCCTAGGAAACATGACGAGACCTCGTCTCTACATAAATCAAAAAATTAGCCAGGCATGGTGGCACATGCCTGTAGTTCCAACTACTTGGAAGGCTGAAGCAGAAGGACCGCCTGAACCCAGCAGGTCGAGGCTGCGGTGGCCATGAGCAAGCCACTGCACTCCAGCCTGGACACACAGTGAGACACCAACTCAAAAAAAAAAAGGCAAGCTAATATATATACAAAAAAAATGACAGAACTAGAAAATCATTCTGCAACCACCAATGTGATAATTAATAAGGCAATGACCATCAATGAGTACTACCATTAGGGTAGAGAATTCACAACACCTCAAAGTGTCACTTCATGGATTATTTATTAATTACAAATAGAACCACTACCTTCACAGCATAATTTAGCATCAGCTTCCTGTTGTAACACAATGGGAAGGATACAAGAGCACCTGTGCAGTGTCCTTGCTAAAGTATTAAACATTTCGTAGGGAAACAATTAGACAACCACTGTAAGATGGCAGGACATTCTACAAAACTGTCCTGGATGCTTCAAAAATGTCGATGTCGGCCAGACATGGTGGCTCACACCTGTAACCCCAGCACTTTGGGAGGCTGAGATAGGAGGATTGCTTGAGGCCAGGAGTTCAAGACCAGCCTGGGCAACATAGCAAGACCCTCACCTTTACAAAAAAAAGTATAAAAAAACTAGCCAGACACAGAGATGCACCCCCATAGTCCCAGCTACTTAGCAGGCTGAGGCAGGAAGATCATCTGAGGCCAGGAGTTCAAGGCTGCAATGAGTTATGATGGCACCACTGCACTCCAGCCTGGGCAACACAGCAAGAACCTGACTGAAAAAAAATTTTTAAAGGAGAATGTCATAAAAGGAAACAAAATTAAAAAAACACTGAGGAGGGCAACTCTTCTAGATATAAAGAGACTAAAGTGCCATTATAACAATAAATGCAGTGTGTAATCTTTAATTGTAGTCTAATTTTTTAAAAAAGCCCACAACTGAAAATTTGAGACATTTTTTTGAAATTTCTACCATCTTTATTTTCTTCTATTTTCCTTTTTTTTTTTTTTTGAGTCAGATTCTCACTGTCACCCACACTGGAGTGCAGTAGCATGCTCATGGCTACTGCAGCCTCTACCTGCTGGGCTCAGGCGATCCTTCTGCCTCAGCCTTCTAAGTAGCTGGAACTACAGACATATGCCACCATGTCTGGCTAGATTTTGTATTTATTGTAGAGAAAAGGTCTCGCCATGTTGCCCAGGCTGGTCTCCATGCTGTGGGCTCAGACAATCCTCTCGCCTCTGCCTCCCAAAGTGCTGGGATTACAAGTGTGAGCCACCACACCTGGCCTATTTTCTTTCCAATAAAAATTTTAACTTTGTTATTTTTGAAAATACATTAGTATTTCAAATATAATGGAACAGAATCATATAATGATGAAGTTAGCAGGCTCCTTTATCACTGTGGCCTCTTCACAGTAGTTGATATGGTGAACTACTCCTTTTTTTAAAGGTTCTCCTTTGGTTCCTGAGATACCACTCTTTCCCTGGCTCTGCTCCTAATTTTTTAAATTAATTATCTTATTTTGTAACTGAAAAATAGAAATTGTGAGAAACTTTAATATAAACTATACATTAGCTAATACTGTAGCAATATTAAATTTGATGAGTGTGATGATGGTATCATGGTCTTGTAGAAGGATGGCCTTGCAAATTACTTTCAAATGGCTCAGAATAAAAAAGAGAAAGCAAATGTCACAAAATATTTACAATTAGCTATTTAGGTGTAGGGCATGGGGGGGTTCATCATACTATTCTCTCAATTATTTTGTAGGTTTCAAACTTTTCAAATGATAAGAAAAAATGCAATGGATTGGATAATTGGCAGCTTAATCATAGCTTAAGAGACAAATCAACTGGAAGAGCAGTCTGAAAGAAATTACCCAGAATACAGCAATCAAAAAGATCGCAAATATAAAAGGGACGCTGGACGACAAATTTCTCAGCTTGACTCTATGACATTTTGGGCCAGATAATGTCTAACTGCAGGACTACCCTGTGTACTGTAGTATGTTTAGCAATATCCCTAGCCTCTACCCACTAGATGTCAGTAGTAAACACCCCCTCCCCCCCAAGTCATTACAACCGAAAACATCTCTAGACATTGCCAAATTGTCCCCTAGGGGGCAAAAATGCCCCAGGTTGAGAACTACTGCAGTCTTAACCTCATCTTACCAGAGTTCTAGAAGGACAGAACAAAGAGAATGGGGAAAGGCAACAGCTGAAGCGACAAAGGTTGACGATTTTCCAGAATTGATTAGAAACACAATACTCAGATTCAGGAAGCACAATTAATATCTAGCAGGATAAATAAAAATAAATCCACTCTTTGACATATCATAGTGAAACACCAAAACCAAAAAGATCTCAAAAACATGCAGAAAGACAAGTCAAAACCCTCAAAATTAGATTTTTCCCCTTTCCTACAGTGCTGAAAAATTACATTTTAAAAACAACAATAGAAGCCAAAAGGCAGCAAATAACATTGAGAGAAACAGTATTGCAAAACAGATTTGAAGAAAACATTCAGGATTATTCACCCTTCAAAACAAGGGCAACATCATAAACACAAATCTGAGACCTGCCCATCAACAAACTTCTACAAGAACTTCTAGCCGGGCTCGGTGGCTCAGCCTGTAATCCCGCGCCTTTGGGAGGCTGAGGTGAGTGGATTGCCTGAGCCCGCGGGTTCGAGACCCGCCTGGGCAAGTGAGACCTCATCTCTACAATAAATCAAAAAATCAGCCGGGCGT
>CAUYQG010132718.1:0-18336 GCA_963574415.1 Tarsius wallacei
AGAAGATGGAAGGATCACAAATCAACAGCTTAACAAGCCTCCTGAGGAAACTGGAAAAGCAAGATCACAAAAACCCTAATATCAGTAGAAGAATCCAGATCACCAAAATAAAAGCCCAAATTCAGGACATAGAAGACAAAAAGATAATACAAAAAATCAATGAAACAAAAAGTTGGTTCTTAGATACCATTTCAGCTACTTGCAGACCATGTGGTATTAACTATCTCTAAACTCTGAGCTTCAGTTTCCTCATCTGTAAAATGGAGTCCTAATCTCTCAAGACCTTTTGTATAAAACAAAATAATTCTTATGTGGTGTGTAATAAAGAGCCCAGAACTGTATCTAGGCAGGTGGTGGTTTGTATTTTAGTTTTAAATTATGAGGAAGTACCGAGGGCAAAGCCAAGGTCAGGAATGTCTTGATGTATCTTTTCCTGTCATCAGTTGAGTAGAAGCAGCATGCTTTTCCAGAGGCATTGTGAAGGCAGTGGTATCGCTAGAGTTTGAGACAGCATTTCAGTAACTTAGGAAACCGAATAAATTGAGAGTAAATAATGAAATTCTCCAAATAGTCTCTCCCCTTTCTCTCCCATGACATCAGCTCAAAAATAATGGCAATTGAGAAATCAAAGGCATAAATGTCTCAGAAAGAACTGAGTTGGAAGTATCAAAAGAAGCCAGGGTGGGGGCCAAGGTAATCAGGCTTGTGAATTGCCTGCAATATTCTAGCAATTCTGAGGCTCTTTGAATAAAGGCAATGAGGGTTATGAAGTGAGAAAATGGTGCCGCTGCAATGCTAAGCTGGCTTGAGTTCTCTTCATCATTATATGATCGACTCTAGAAAAAAACACAAACTCACGGGTACAGGAAAACTTGAGGCTGCTGATGCAGAATGGGTGTCCTCTGCAAATCCTAATCGAGGTGAAGTATTTTTCACTCCTGGCAAGGAAAATGAAATTGGTTTTCAACTTTAACACAGTGTACGAATGTCCACTTCTACCCTGGGGATGGTGGGCTGGGGGACTGGGCACAGGGACGTGGCAGAAATGTTTTATTATAATTCATTCATAAGCGTAGGTTCTGATATGAGTGCAGTGCTTTATCAGACAGGTATGTGCCCTCACATAAGCTTATGTGTATGTATTTATAAAATAATTTTTTTAGCATTTTGCACTGCTATATGGCACAACTAGTGAGTCTTCAGTATCTATGTTAAAAGTGGGTAGCTGGGATTGACATTAGTCAATATCCGCCTGGGGAGGGGTGGGCACACCTCATCAATAAGGGTACCTGCACAATGAACATTTGTATACCTAACCCTGAATTGTACCCCACAATTTCAAAATAAAAATTAAAAGAGAAAAGAAAAAGAAAAAAAAAAGACACTTTGGTATAGAAGACGCAGGATCATAGCATTTGGGAGCTGATTGGGATCTCTAAAGTGTTTGGTACACAGCAGAGAGGGAGCACAGGGCATTAGTAGGATTAGAAGGTCTGGGGACCATCACTAGACCCTTCAATCCAGCTCTGACATTTAAGCCTCTGTGACCTAGGGGACGTTACTTAAACTTTCCCTGCCTTTATTTTTTCATCCATAACACGGGACAATAATAGTATATCCCTCCTGTAGTTATTGGGAGGATTGAATAATATACTCTGTATAAAACAGTACCAGATGTATATTTCTGTTGTTATCGTGAGCATTATTTTTTGCATTGTCTCCTTTAATTCCCACAGGTTGTTAAAGTAGGAATGGTTTTATCTCTGTTTTGTGGCTGTTAAACTGGAGGATCAGGAATGTTAAATTACGTAAGTGATAATAGTGAAGCAGAAATCAAACCCGGGTGTGTCTCATTCCAGATTCATGCTCTTAGGCCGCACAGCACTCCTTGGTTCCTCTCCCAAGTATTTAATCCACGCTTCCTTAGGTGGTCATCTGGCACATCACCCTACTCATCTGTGTACCGTCATCTTTCCCCTGCTGAAAGAAGCTGGTGAAATTGCTTTGCAGGTTTCAAAGGGCTGGGGAAGCTCACTTGTGTTACTACATAAGATATAAAATCAAAACATCGCTACACAAATGTAAGCGCCAGGAAATTGCTGAGGACCAGCTTTGATGGAGTACTGGAAAGCTCACTTTGGTGTCTTAATTCACTTGGGCATCGAAGCTACTTCCTAAGTGTTTCTATCTCATTTTCACCCAGATGCTAATAGGTGGTTATTCAAAACCGAAGCCTTTATGAAAATCGTGGTTTTTCAAGATCTGTGATGAGAAGTTGAAAACAAAAAGTAATGAAAATCAGGAACACTCAGTGTGACTTGTAATAATATATCAGTAGGAGTATAATGTTTTCTAAATCTGGTCCAGGATGCATTTACGCTGGGATTTAGTTTGTCAGCGTTCTAAACTCTATTCACTAAAACACGTAAACAAAATAAATTTCTCTAATCTGTTTTGAGGTTTCTGAAACTGGTGATTTACAGAAGAGGTCTTAAATACTTTCCGAGATAGTACAGTTTCAGGAAAAGCACTTATTAGATGTTAATCTGATTGATAAGGACATTCTGGTAACTACAACAAAAGTACTCCATTCATGGCAGATAACTTTACTTAGTGTCGGATGATTGATTGACTTAGTGAAGGATGATTGATTGCATCCTTCGTGACAACCAAGCTTATTCCTGTGTGTAAGATGCCCACAAGCCCATGTTATTAGAGTTATTATGGGGTAGATAGGCATTCTTGAATGCCACCTGGTTCAAAAGATTGATATTATAGCAAAAAAAGAAGGTGTGGAATCAGGGAGGTTAACCATGATACTGTAAGAGAAACCTGAGCCACGTGCTGTGCGGGACATTCTATGCTTGTCACTGGGGCTTATCAACAAGGAGAGTCTGGTGTTTGGAGATAGCAATGTACTGGAAAGACAGAAGTCCTTGGTTGCTCTGCTCTGGTCACCGTGGGACTTGAATGAGTCTCTGTTCCTCTTAGCAACCTTGATTCTCTTGCCTATAAAAGGGAGCTTCATTGAAGTCTGAAGTGAAGTCTATCCAGTGCCCATAAAGCAAAACACAGATGTGCTCAAAATGGCCCTTGGCTGTCCCTTCAACATTACAAACTTTCATGTCATCTCTGAAAAGTCTGAAACAGCTGCTCATTCCTCCAGAGCTGGAACAGATCATGCATTCTTTGATGAAGCACCAGATGCCAGATACAGTCATTGGCTTATGTTTAGGGACAATCATATAAAAAAAATGTATATTTGAAAATGTTAATGCTAGAATCACTTGAATATGGAAAGAAACTGTGAGAAAGATGCAGGGACTGAGATTGCCTGCATGTCAAGTCTTTTTTCTCTCATGCTCATCTGAGAGTCCATACTGTTTATAGCATGTGTAGATTGATATGAATTTCTGTGTGCTCATATCTTTTTTTGTGTGCACTTTTTGAATTGAGATATCACTCTGTTGCCCAGGCTGAAGTGCAGTGGCATGATCACGGTTTACTGCAGCCTCAACCGGGGCTCAGGTGATCCTCCCACCTCAACTTCCCAAGCAGCTGGACCTACAGGCACACAGAACTGCATTCAGCTAATTTTTAAATTTTTTGGTAAAGACAAGGTCTCGCTATGTTCCTCAGACTGATCTATAACTCCTGGGCTCTAGGAATCTTCCCACCTCAGCCTTCCAGAGTGCTGGGATTATAGGTGTAAGCCACCATGCCTGCTGTGTTCATGTTTAGTGACTGAGGTTGGGTTATTTGGGTCAAGTACATGCTGTTGAATCCTCATAAGTTAAATATGTACAGGTGCTGTAGTAGATGTCAGAAAGAGCCAAAGAAGGTCCAGGAGGAGTGGATATTTTACTGTGCTGGAAGGGACTGTGTTCTGCCTTACCTCCAGGCCTCTGAATATACGGTTCTCTCTTCCTGGTCTGCTGGTCTCCTTAACCCTTTCTTTATATCCTTAGCTTCTATTCTTCCACGAGCTTTTTTTTTTTTTTTTAGTAGTTCTTTCTTCTAGAAAACCACCTTTGACTTCTCATGGCTAGGTTAGATGTCCCTCCTGTATCCTTCTGCTTAATTTTTTTTTTTTCTGTCAAAGCCTTTCTCATCCTGTGGTGTAATTTGGTGATTTGGCTCTCTTTCTCACTAGGACAGAAATTCCATGAGAGTTAGAACCTTATCTATCTTGTTTAATTGAGTTCCTCTTGAGTGCCAGACACGCTGCTGGACCGTGGAGACAGAACAGTATACATGTGTTGAATAATCAAATAAATAAAGTTAAATGCCAAGAGACAATACAGTCTTGGGGTTTTAATAATCTACAGAGAAGAATGCTAAGAAGTATTCCATGATAAATGCAATTAAAAATAAAGTCATATCAACAAAATGAATAGTTTTTTCTCTGTCACACTCATAATGTCAGTGGCATAGGTGTGATGTGGGGTAGATTCTAGAGTCTAGGATAATGTTCTCTAAAGCAAGGCTACAAATACAAGTTGTGCCATGTTTACGTGCAAACTTTGGTTGTCTCTTTAGGCCTTGGGTGATTTAAAGAAGGGTTCTGGCCTGGTCACCAAGTCAGGCTTCACTAGAGGGGATTATAGAGATCGAAAACCAGTTACTCTGAGATGAAGTTGTCATAATGTAGAGGAAGGGGTCAGGGATAGATACAGCCAGAAGAAATGGAAGGTGAGCTAGGCAGGAAGCAAAAACATACTGTAACTGTGGGTGGGCAGAATGTCTTCTGGGGTGTGGGGCAATTGTTTAGGAATCCAACCAGTAATGCAGGTCATTAAAAGTACCACTGGGGCGGGTGCAGTAGTTCGAGCCTATAATCCCAGCACTTTGGAAGGACGAGGCGAGAGGATCATCTGAGCCCGCAGGTTCGAGACCAGTCTTGGCAACATGGTGAGACCTCGTCTCTACAATAAAAGCAAAAAATTAGCTGGGCATGGTAGCATGTGTTTGTTTGTAGTACTGGCTACTTAGAAGGCTGAGATAGAGGGATTGCCGGAGTCTAGCAGGTTGATGCTGGGGTGGCCATGAGTGTGCCACTGCGCTCCAGCCTGGGCAACGGAGTGAGACTCCAACTCAAAGCAAAAAACAAACAAAAAAACCACTGGGCACAGTGTCTCATGCCTATACTCCCAGAACTTTGGGAGGTAGAGGTGAGAGGATTTCCAGAGCCCAGGGGTTCGAGACCAGCCCGGGCAACTTGGCTAGACCTTGTTTCTATAGTAAATCAAAAAATTAGCCAGGCGTGGTGGCCTGTGGTTCCAGCTGCTTGGAAGGCTGAGGCAGAAGGATCGCCTGAGCCCGGAAGGTCAAGGCTGCAGTAGCCGTGAGCATGCCATTGCACTCCAGCCTGGATGACAGAATGAGACTCTGACTCAAAAACAAAAACGAAAACAAAAAACCCAAGAGACCATTCAAAAGCCTGGGTATTCAGGGGTCTGCTTTCACATGGTAGTGAAGTGCAGTGGAAAGAGGAATAAACCTGGAATTCAGAGACCTGAGTTCTAATTTTAACTTGTCCTTGGCAAACCACCTCCCCTTTCTAGCTCCATTTTCTCTATCTGTTAAATGATAGGACTGGGTCTCCCCTAAATTTAAAGTCTAGATTTCTCCCTGGGCATCAGGTACCAGGACACCATGGTAGCTTTTTGGTCAGTGTGAGACTTCAAAGCAGGGATCCCTGCGTGTATATTTCTACTTAGGACCCAAGTCAGTTTCAAGCCTGGATAGGATGGAGCCTAGGAGTAGGTGAGAACAAAATGAAGGAAGAAATGGGATGGGAGAAAGGGAGGCTATGAAGTCTATGAAGATTTTGAAATCAAAATTGAAACCAATAGGAGGGAAATGTCTTTAAACTGAATAATCTCTATTGGTATTTTCTTTTTACAATATATTTGGATCATGGTTTGGAAGAACTATTCAGAAAAAATGTGTGAGGATACCATAGTCAGAAAAAGGTTCAGACTTAGACCATCTGAGAATTCTCTCTGGAGGATGCAAAAGCTCATCTGGGCCTGCAAAGAAGAAAAGGACTTTAACCAATGATTATAAGGTGGCGGGAGAGGTAGACAGAATCTTCCAGGTTGAAGGAACACTCGGAGCAAAAAACCAGAGCTTTATTTGCTCAGAGTGATGGATTTAGATGCATTGTTCAATTGTTAAAAATTAGAGATATTCCGGCTGGGTACGGGGTGGCTCAAGCCTGTAATCCCAGCACTTTGGGAGGCCGAGGTGAGGGAATTTCCTGAGCCCACGGGTTCGAGAACAGAATAGGCCCCTTGGTGAGACCTCATCTCTACAATAAAATTTAAAAAATAGCCGGACATGGTAGTATGCACCTATAGTTCTGTCTACTTGGAAGGCTGAGGCAGAAAGATTGCCCGCGCCCAGCAGGTCAATGCTGGGGTGGCCATGAGCATTCCCCTGCCCTCCAGCCTGGGCCACGGAGTGAGACTCTGACTCAAAAAAAAATAAGTGACACATGTTACAGAGCATAAAGTGAAAATACAATCCATGTGACCAAGGGTTATAATCCTCATCTACGTTATCACACTGGATGAATGAGGTACTGAACTTAAGTATAAATATGTGAGTTTGCAACTTTTAAAATGTGCGTTGTGTAAAAAGTCAGGTGTAGGCCGGGCCCAGTGGCTCAGGCCTATAATTCCAGCACTTTGGCGGGGGCCGAGGCGAGAGGATTGCCTGAGCCTGTGGGTTCGAGACCAGCCTGGGCAACTTGGCAAGACCTCGTCTCTACAATAAATCAAAAATTAGCCAGGTGTGGTAGCGCACGCCTGTAGTTCCAGCTACTTGGAAGGCTGAGGCGAAAGAATTGCTGGAGCCCAGCAGGTCGAAGCTGGGCTGGCTGTGAGCATGCCACTGTATTCCAGCCTGGGCAACAGAGTGAAACTCCAACTCAAAACAAAAAATAATAAATCAGGTGTAATTCAGGAAATTCAGTTTATCAACTGTAAAGTTGAGGCTGTAATAGTTCCTCATAATATTGTTATATGGCCTGAATGACATGAAGTATGTGGAAATATTTTCACAAGCACAAAGTCTCATACAGATATAGGTGGTATTTTGCTGAAGGTGAGCCCCTTGGGGCTCTTTCACTATTTATAGCTTGGGATCTTGGGATGGTTCATAAGTGTTGGCTGCTTTTGGGTTTGTATGTTATTATTCTGGGCCAAAACCACCCGCTTATCCCAGTAGTCCACAAACTTCATAGCACTCCCAAAAACTATTTCAGAATTGTCAGCCAAGTTAAGGTATGTTTAGCCATTGTTGTTTCTTGTTTTGTTGTGTGTTTTGGGGGAAAGTACACACCATTTAAAAGTGTGCTTTTAAACTAATGCCATTTATGAGCAGTCAGGAGTGAACATTCTAGAATGTCTAATGGGTTCTGGAATCCTACTGCACTGAAGAGCCATCTAGGATGCACTCTCAAATCAAGATGGCCTTTGGGAATGAGCCTGCCTCCCATCTCACCCTTGTTCGTGCTCAGTAATAAATGGTCTTATTGTGAAGTGGGTGACACGGTAGCACATGTGCCTCATGCGTTTGAGTATGTGACAGCTCCAAATGGTGTTGTTTAAAAGAGCATGCTATGTTTAAGCGGAAGTATAATCAATGTGTGGTGACATTTCAAGGTTGTGGGAATTCAGATTCTGTTTCTGTGTGCAGTGTTCAACCCTGGGTACAGAAACAACTGTTGTCTCTCTTACACTGTACCCTGCCAAATGATTAATGTGCTTTTATCTTAAATAACTGGGGGAGGGTGGCACCTCAGGGAATGCTAAACATATTTTTAATTGCTATATAAATATGTCATTTCCTTGCTAATTCAAGTTATGCATGGGAGGTTATATAATACAGAGAGCCTCCAGGCATGATATATTGCACCTATAAGCTGAGTCAAAGGACTAACAGGTCCCCACTGAAGATAAAATATTCTTTGCTAGCTCTGTCTTAGCAGATGAAGAATTAGATGTTGAAGCATGACATTGCTTTATAAAAGCAGAATTATTGTTTGGCATAGAGTATGGTCTCTAAATAACTTTCTGAGATGTTGGGAAGAAAATACATTTTCAATAAGAAAAAAGTGCTCCAAAACAACCCAAAGAAAAAAATATTCTTATTTAGGAGAATGTACGTGTTGAAGAAGAAGTAAGTATTATCTTTGACATGAAGCAAAATAGACAAGATGGTGGAAGATGTTAGTTTCCCTATGCCCACATTCATGCCCACAGTCTAAAACTGACCTTACCAGTTTTGATGTCTCTGAAAGCAAATATTTATTGAACTCCAATTCTTGTGCTCTCCCCTTTCCATTTCAACTCATCCTGGAGAGGAAGAGAGGGAGAGAGATTCTAAGTAAGACTCAATAGGTATGAAGCTGTGCTAAGTCATCTTTTTAGGCTCAGTTGATATTGATGGGTTGTCTAGTCACAAGAGCTGTGTAAGTTGGATTTCACATTCTGGGGCTACAGATAAGTCACATTTAAATCTGGGAATGAATCCATATTTTATTGACACCACCACCAAGCTGTGATTCTGAATTATCATCAGAAACAAATGTGTGTTAGCTGGGTGGGGTGGCTACTGAGAAATTCAAGATGTGAATGTTAAGAACTGTGTGTGTTCTTTAAAAAAAAAAAAAATGCCTCCTGATGGTCATTTCCTTGAACACTTCTGTTTGTGCCATGGACCCTGGTTTCTTAACTGAAAGACAATTGATGGGTTAAATCTAGATGGCAGTGTCATTCAATGACCGGGTGCCGAGCGAATGGCATCTTTGGCAAACTCGGTGGTCTGATATGGACGCTAATCAAATAGCTTTCAGATATGCCCCATCAGTTACCATTATTTCTTCTGCAAGGGCCTGAAGGTGTCATTTAATTTAAAGCAGAATGGAATCAGAAATCAATTAATGACTGATTGCTGTTTCTCCTACAAATTGATTTTGGATTTGGCAGTCTGAAGACCCCATTATGCCAGACTCTTAGCATGGGCTACATTAAAATACAGCTAGGAGCTTGGATCAGGTAATTAGGCCAGTTCTTCCAACTCTTTCAGAAAAGTTCTGGTTTTACTTAACAAAATAAGTTTAACTTATAAGTTTTCCTCACTCCCACTTTTTGCTAACCTTCCAAGATTTTATTAATCTATAACTTTTGCAACTGAAGAGGAATGATAACAGTCTACATGTATTCTAAATATCTCCCTAAGCATTTAAATCTAATGCAGATACTATTCTGAAATATAAAATATTGAAACCAGAAGATCCCAAAGCTAGCCTTGCAAAAAAAAAAAAAATCAACTTTATTTGTACAATCTACTAAAACCTCATCATGTGTGCATACCTGAAGTGTTGATTTGATCTTGTAATGGGAATGGGAGAGCAGGGGAAGACACAATCCTTATCCTCAGTAAAGCTGACACAGGACTTGTACATTTCCTCCTACCTCACTCCCACACTTGTATACATGCTCAAATACTTGAGTGGGCACACATTTCTGAAGCCTCCCCTACCCATGCCTCTTCAAAGATAATCCTCTCTGCATTTCACTCCCATGAGCCTTCTGTTGGTTAGCTAATCAAGGACTAAATAGAGGCTTAAGGGTTTTTTTTTTAATTTTTGTTTTTTGCAAGACTTACTTTTATTTGAAATGGTATGTGGAAGGCTTACCCAGAGGTGGGCAACTGGCAGAAATGTCTTGTCCTTGTTCCACTAGTTAGGGGAGATATTCATATGCCTCCAGACTAGGATTGTTTCTCTCTTCATCTGGAGACTGGATCCCTACCCCAGAGACCTTGTAAGAATATCAAAACTCCTACTTTTGAACAGCTGGGACTAGCTCCAGAAGAACAGAATTCCAAGGACTTTTGGGAGTTTTCCCATTGTTGTTTTGCCAGCTCTAGTATATAGCATAATGATTAAGAACAGAGAATCTGGAGCCAGCCTGCCATTACTTTCTAACTATTTAACCTTGGACAAGTGATTTAATTTCTCTGTGCCTCAGTTTCCTCATGCTAATCACAGCCCTTATGTTCGAAGGCAGTTGTATGACAAAGTAAACTAATAGTGGCTGGCATACACACATCTCATACAACATTTTGATCAACAATGGATCACTTATACAAGGGGGATCCCATAGTATTATAATGGAGCTGAAAAAATCGCTATTGCCTAGCAACTTCGTAGTTATCGTCTCATGGTATCATGACACATTACTCACGTGTTTGTGGTGATGCCGGTGTGAACAAACTGATCCTGCATGTTCCAGCCACATAAAAGTATAGCAATACAATTATTTGTGGTACATAATACTTGATAACTATAATAAACAACTATTTTGCTGGTTTATATACTTACTATACTTTTTATCATTATTTTAGAGTGTACAATTTCGTTTTTTTTTTTAAAGAACTTAACTTTAAAATAAAACTCAGGTAGGTTCTTCAGGAAGCATTTCAGAAGAAGACATTGTTATTATAGGAGATAAATAATATACTATAACAACTATTTACATTGTATTAGTTATTTTAAGTAATCTAGAGATGATTTAAAGTACATGGGAGGATGTGCAAAGGTTTTATGCAAAGACTACACCTTTTTGCTTAAAGGACTTGAGCATCCATAGATATTGGCATCTATGAGGGTCCTGGAACCAATCTACCACACATATTTAGTGATGAATATACAAGATACATATACGCTTGTTATTATTTTTTTGAAATAGTACAGAGCAAAAAAAAAAAAAATCTTCCAAGTCTAATGTTTTCTTCTTTGTTGAAATTTCATCCTTAAATTGCAGACAAAAATAAAGTAATGCCTTGTGAAATATTGTAGCTTTCATAGTAAGTTATTTGCTGTGCCACCTTGTAATTCACAATGTCTAGTGCTTTACATAAACTGTTTAAAAAGGTGTTGCAACAGCTCATTTACAATGTTGGTTCTTTTAGTACTACATACATATATTGAATGTATTCTCAGGAATTTCTCAAATGCAAGAAATATTAAGTCACTCTCATAAAAGACTTGCCCTTTTATGGCTCCTGTGTCAAACTCTGAGTCACTTGCTGTCTTGCTGCATTACTATTTTTCACGTCAGTCTAAAAGTGATAGAGAAGCAACAAGATGCTTGCATATTCACTCTATCCATGCATTCGACAAACATTTACGCTGGGAGGCCAAGGCAGGAGGTTTGCCTGAGCTCAGGAGTTTAAGACCAGCTTGGACAGCAGAATAAGACCCTGTCTCTTAAAAAAAAAAAAAAAGACCACTGAGGATCAGACATCAGAAATGTAATGTATAGTGGTGAAGAATTAACAAGGTCTTCAGCCTCATGGTGTCTATAGTCTGGTGGGACAGGTAGGCATTGAACACACGATAAAAGAAAAATATGTAGGGACAGGAACATGTATTCAAGGAAGAACTGCCTGAATAAGTACAAGATAATCTAGGCAGTGCCTTTATGATGTTATTGATCTAAACCCTCACATGTTATAGGTGTTTATTTTCACAACAGTTCTATAGGCTACATTCAAACAAGCTTTATGCTGTTCATGGTATAGTGAAGTCAGCTTATATTGGCTCATGAAAGCCAGTTGTTATATTTTTAGAAATTTGGTTAATAGGTTAGTTGTTAAATACAGTCATTATTAAAAGCATTACTTATAAACATACCAATAAGTAAAATAAAAGGTAAACATGCTCAAAATTTATACTTCCTAATTATTTTTACTACATTTTATAGAACTGTTTATGTTCCTGAAATTATTTAGTGTATTGTTTCTCTAAGATGGTAGAAATACCACATTGCAGTGTGTTTCTGTTCACCTATTCCCAGCTCTATGTTCAGTGAAGTCATGTTGACAGCTTGAAAATGACAATGGTCAGAGTATTTACACCACAGAAATTGGCAAACATTGCAAATAAGCATCCCCCTTCTCCCAGAACCTGTTGTTAAGTAGTTACTAGCAAAGTGCTGTCTTACTTCAATGTATGACATTTAGAACTTCCGTGTGCCTTTGTGATCTAACTGGGTATTATTGAGATAACATTATCATGGGATGGGCTGAAAGGTGGCAGAACTCGCTGCTGGTGAGTTTTGCATGGTGGGCATGCCACTTAACACATGTAAGTCCTTGACACTCAAAAGAGTTGGGTAAGATCTGATTGCTACTCTCAAAAGAGGTAAATTCTAAGCAGTGAAAGACAAAGGTATAGCTAACTTAATTACAATCAGTTCTGATCTAATAGTGCTTTGGAGTAAGATGAGTAATCTCATATTGGATGCTTGGGAGGAATACACTGAGAATATGAGGATATGCTCAATGAACTAGGAACTGAGCAGAATGTATTGGCACACAGTAGGTAGAGGATGACCTTGGCAGGCTAAAATGTCTGGATGAAGGATGGAGAGCTTTTGGGGATGTTAGGAGGGAAGGACACAGGATTGTACATAAAGATTAGATTGTGATAAACAGTTGTGTAGTGCCAACAAAGTTTTAAATTATTTTTTACAAGTTGGGTAATGTTCTTTTCCGTATTTTGAACATATTAGCCCCAATAATTGCAGAAGGAAGAAATCAAAAGAATATTCAGAAAATAACTGGAAGACCAATTTCGGAATTACCATGATGTAGAAGAGAGATTATAAGGGGGAATCTAAATTAGGCAACTGATAGTGATCACTACTTTACTCATCCCAAAAAGGACAAGTATTACTTTCTATGACCAGGGCCACATTATAACTTTTTGAGGTCTTATGGGGGCCCCTTCCTCCACAAAAATATATTAAAAATTATATTTTACAATTGTGTTACTATAGCAATTAATATGTTAATATTATATAAAAATTTTTCTTTGATCCTAAAGTCTGCTTTTTTTCTTAAGATATTAAAAGAATTTAAAACATGTATTTGCTCCTAAAAGTATTGTGGCCTTGGCTTTGTGCATTCTGTGCTTGGTGGATAAGTCAACTCTGCCTCTATCTTATTCATAAAGTTAATAGCAAATGAGGAATGGTTGGGTAAGCTCTTGGAAAAAGAGTAAACACTCTACAAACACAGTCTTTTTTGAATTCATATTGGCTAAAACAGGCTTGAGTAATCATACTGCATTGATGACTTCTTTTGTTATTGGCTTTATCAGTAGGTGAAAATCACAACATTGGCTGTATCTGCCCTTAATTCACTGAATGACAGCATGTATATGGTTATGCAGTGATAAGTTTGTGTGCATTATAGAAACGAGCAAAGACCAAACACATGGGAAAAGTAAAGTCTATTTATTCTGAGCCTGCTATAGCAAGAGTCAGCCACCACCACTTGTGTTGGCAGAAACTCAAAGGCACACCAAAGATTGGACTCTAGAGTGAACAGGGAAGGCTTTAGGTATGTCTTGATTGGAGAGGCTGGAAGTGGCTGACTAGAAGTGGGGTTTCCCACATGATCTGTTAGGTTGTGTATTGGCTTTCTCTGGTTGGTACTATGTTGGAAGCAGAGCCCAAAATTAGGGAAGATGTTAATTATGAATCAGGTCCTCACCATTTTAGGGCAGATTTTTACAGAGTTATTGGGTAGCTTCCTGGATTGTTAATAGAGACAGTCTGGCTTTCTGCAAGTCTGACTTTCAGCAGGTTGGCCTCCTGAGTTTTTTTTTTTTTTGAAAGCAGGATTTATTGAGAGGACAGAAAAGCTCCCACAGTGGGAGGGGACCCAAAGGGGTTACTCCGGCTTCTTGAGTTTTTAGTTGTAGATGAGAGGTTGATTTACTAGGAAGATTGCTGCAGGCAGGTCAAAGTTCTGTTTTTATATTTGATCTGGCCATTGTCAATTTGTATATTCAGTTTTTTACATGTACCAAACTGTAATCCTCTTAATTATGCCGTGAAGAAGGTACTCTAGCATTTGCATAGATGAAATGGATCACCAGAGAGGTTAGGTGATTTCTTAGAAAGATACAGAGCCTAGTTTCAAATATTTATGTGTCTGCATCCAAGGCCAGTGGGTTCAACTAGCGTCCTCTACTAGGGAACAACTTTCTTACTTACAAAATAAGAAAATGAACTAAAATGGTCTTTATTTCCTCCTAGGTCAAATTCACTGATTCAAAACTTGACCACATGAGTCTCCCTTTTCAGTCATAGTTGAGACCAGAGCAACTGGTCTCAACTAGTTGGTTGACCAGAGCAACTGTTCCTGCCAACCCAATGACAACATGAGTTTAATTTTGGAGTGCCCACAGGATCATGAGGATTTTTTTACTTCAAATTTGGAAAACTCAAAAGAACTGAAGTCAAGCTACCTGGCCAACTGAGCCCCTTTTATGAAGCCAACCTAACGGAGTTACACTTCTGTACATCCCCCATCACAGCAATCCATTTTCCCCTGGAACGATTTAATTTCATGCACAGAGAGAGATTCAGCATAGGCGAAGAGAATGCACTATCATGTCATTCAGTCATGTCTGCGATTTCTCAGCTTCTCCCCAGTGCTGTAGAAATGATTAATTCCTTGGGAAGGGAGCCAAAAAAATCATGAAAATAGCAAAAATATTTCGACTGCAATTGCAGAGCCCATACACTTGTCAGTGGAGTGATGAGAAAACTGCTGGGTTGCCTCTCATTAGCAGCAAAATATTTTATTTATGTATGTGGTTTTGTGTGTTTTTATCATAGCGGCTTGGAGGGCTTTGGGAGGATTGGGGCTTAGGTAAGCAAGGCTCTGGAAGGAAAATATTTCATGCCCTCTTTGGGCTCCTCCACTGAGGGCTGCTGAGCCCTTTGCCAACACTATTGATTGGTTAATATGTATTGAGTGCTCCCTGGTGTGCAACTTGGTAGGGCACTTTACAACGTGTGGCTTATTGACCTCAGGATGGTATCATTGAAGCTGTTTCAAGAGGCAGGCATGTGTGAGGAACAGAAAGAGCGTGTTCTCACAACAATAATGATAGCTTGCATGCTTGACATCTCAGTGTGTGCCAGGCCTTCTGCTTAATGCTGACCATGTTTTATTCACTGAACCCTCACTGCAGTCCTAGAAGGAGCTACTATTATGGTTCCTATTTTGAGTTATTGAGGTAAAGTAACTTTACTGAAGCTGATATGCAGTAAGAGAGAGAGGACTCAGTCTGAGTACTAATCACTAACCACTAGACTCTGCTGCCTCCTAGAAACAAAAACAGTCAAAGCCTTAAAAAGGGTGTGATAGATTTTTTGGTCTGAGCCTTTCAAACTATATCTCCAGGTTCCTAAAGAGTTTGCAAAGAAGCCCTAGAGGAAAGGGTATCTATCGATCAGGTTCTCACCCTTGGATCAGCCTGAGTAGGCTGGCATTTGAGTTATATATTCAGCATTTGTAAGGTCTCCTTTATTGAGATTGTTCCAGGAAGGGCCAGGGAGAGAACAAAGGTGGAAAGTAAACAAATTTGTTTCTTTTTAAATTTATGATCTTCATTTTAGAGCAGAGGGTTTGTAAATTTTTTTCTATAAAGGGTCAAAGAGTAAAAAATGTTAGGCTTTGAGGCCCAAATCTAGTCTCAGTTGTGTTGTTTTTTTTGTGTGTGTGTTTTTAATAAACTTTTAAAAATGTGAAAAACATTCTTAGCTCACAGGCTATACAAAAACAGTTCGCACAATGAATTTGGCCCACAAACTGTAGTTTGTTAAACTCTGGTAAAAGATAAATCCAACGTTGAGAGAAGGAAATTGATTTGCCTAAGGTCACAAATCAGATTGTCCGAAATAGTTTTATGGGCCCTGTTGACCAAATTGGGCAGTGAGACACTCACTGTGGACTATGGCATGCCAGCCACAGTATGGAATGCTTGGAAGATTGACATGATGTGGGAGGAGCATCTTTGCCTACCCCAGCGGCTTAGAGTCTGTGGGGTGACAAGTCTTAAATGCATGATAAGTTAACCAGCCACACAGAGTCATCCCCAAAGCAGTACATAAGTTATTGCCAGGAAAGTGACTGAAATTTTGAATGCTGAGTTTCAAGGAAACAGGGTGAAGTGATTTTTTGACAGCTCACCACCAGGGGCAGGGCCAAGTTTGATGAGTTTCTGGGCAAAGGGATCTGATATTCTCCATCTTTCCTGCCTACTGAGAGATGGTTCTGAGTCTGTCCTGTGACTGATAGAGGCAGGATTTATTAACATAGAGCTCTTTTGCTCTTGGATCAGCATCCAAACCTTTTTAACTCCTTGGCACAAGTGCTCCAGAATTTAAAAGCTATCCCTTCTGGTTGACTACACCTCCCCCAAGGTCCTGCATGAAGTTCCCATGTTGGTTTCTCCTTCTGCTTAGACATCAGGGTTCTTTGTGCATCATCTGGGAGACTTGACAGTATAAAGTGATAGGATTGTGGCTATTATTCACATGTGAGTGTTAATTAGATGCATATCATCATCTAGCTAGGCTCTAAGAGAAAGTACCATTATGTTTTACTGGAAGTGAAAGAGAGATGGAAAATCTGGAATAATGTGGTGGTAGAACCAGCTTCCCTGTAGGTTTCTTGAGGAACCTAGTTAGAACTAGAAAGGCCTCTCAGGGAATGTTCTTGTATGAACTTTCTAGACTTCTAATGGATAACTGAATGAAATGATCTGTCAGTTTTTATCTAACTCTGCTATTCTGTGACTAGGGTTGATGAGAGTGGCAGTAGTGATGAAAGCTTCTAAAAAAACAAGTTCCTTTCTTCATCGTCATGCATGGTAGAGATAGCTGATTACGAGTCATAGCACCTTCCCTTCCATAATGTGGAGTGCTGGCTGGTGGCTACACACCCAGAGACTACATTTCCCAGGCTTGCTTACATTCAGATGTGACCATGTGACTAGTTCGTAGTCATGGAATACGTGAATGGAAACAATATATACCACTTACATGTCAGGCCCATAAAATTGCCTTACCCATGCTTTCCCATGCTCTTTCCCTCTTCCAACTAGCTAGGTAGAGAACTTCCAGGTAGACCTTGAACACCATGAATTGAGGGTGGCAAGCCCCCATTAGCTATGCTGTCTAATGTGGTAGGCACTGGATATGTGTGACTTTAAATTAAAACTCCAATTCCTTGGTCATACTATCCATTTTTCAAGTGTTCAGTAGCTGCACGTGACTAAGTGGCTCCCATATTGGAGAGTACAGATATAGAACATTTCCATTATTGCAGACATTCTTTTGGGTAGCCCTACTGTGTGTGAGCTTTTATTTATTCTGACATTTACTGATTTAACACTTGGCCTGCTCCTGCTTATACACAAGTCAGGACAAGATTGACCAAGAGAGTTTATTGACCTCCTAAATGACAAATACTTACTAAATGCCTACTGTGTGTCAGACACTGTTCTGGAATTTGGGAATTTGTCGGTGAATACAACAGACAAAATACCCACCATCAGTGAGCTCACTATAATAGGCTGTGTGACTTGGCTATAGGATTTCTCAAGATGCAGATTTCTCTAGTGCAAATCCATGCTTTTGTTGTCCATTGTAGCAGCAATATTATCTTTCACTAGTTCCTCAGATTTCAACTAAATTCTAAGTAGCAGGCCCACCAAACCAGGGGCCTGCCTTTGGAGGGTCAGAAGATCAGATGACCTAAGAGAAAACAAGGCTGTTGGTAAGGGTGTCCACTGTGGCTCTACTGACCAGCCTCCTTAATGACCATGGCCTTTCCTGAGTTCATGGACTTGGGGCTTCTTAAAAGTGGTGTCTGAGTAAAGTAGTTTTATTTTATCTTGGAGGCAGATGGTATAGTTCCCTTGGTCAAGGCAACGAAGGCAGGAGAAAGATGAAAAAGTCTTGCAAAGCAAATTAATGACCCAAGTAATGTTGAATTGCCCATTTTCCCTCTTAATGTGCCCTGCCTTCTCCCTACACTGCGTGGACTTCACACATAACATTCTCTACACGTTCATTGTTTATCTATCTTCCCTACTAGACTGTATATCCTGGTGGGGGATTATATCTATCACATTTACCTTGGTATTTATGGGGGTCTGGCACATAGTAGAATACAATATACATTTGTTCCTGTCATTCATTATATATTGACAATCATGCAATGAATATATTTTCTTTTTCATACTTTGGTATAGCAGTGTCTTGTTTTTTTTTTTGTTTTTGTTTGTTTTGAGATGGAGTCTCACTCCGTCGTCCAGGCTGGAGTGCAGTGGCACACTCACGGCCACTGCAGCCTCGACCAGCTGGGCTCAGGTGATCCACCTCAGCCTTCCAAGTAGCTAACTACAGTCGGGCGCTACCATGCTCAGCTAAGTTCAGGCTGTTCTCGAACCCA
>CAUYQG010132721.1:0-32042 GCA_963574415.1 Tarsius wallacei
CCATCTGCACCCAATTTGCTGCAAAGACCATTTTTTTGTTCTTCTTTATAGCTTCATACTTTTTCATTGTATTTTCATTTAAAACTTTAATCAACATTGAGTTGTTTTTTGTTTATAGTAAAAAAAAAAAAAAAAAAAAAAGGTGATCTAGTTTCATGTGTCTGCATAGGGATATCTGGTTTTTCCAGCATCACTTATTAGAGATGAGTCTTCCAATCAATGAACACAGAATGTCTCTTCGCTTAATTAGATTTTTGTTGGTTTTTACTTTAGTGCGTTGTAGTTTTTCTCATAAAGACACAGTACAGACTTTGTTAAATTTATGTGTATTTCTCTTTTTTGATGCTATTGTAAATGGTATCTTTTTGTAATTTCAAATTCCAGTTGTTCTTTGCTTGAATATTGAAAAGCAATTGGCTTGCCATGCTCACTTATTAGTTTCAGCAGTTGTTTGTTGTTGATGATGATGATGATGATTCTTTAGGGTTTTTTACATAGAAAATCATTTAGTCCATGAATATAGGCAGCTTTATTTCTGATACAAACACACACACACACATGCACAAATGCACACACACATATTCTTTTTTCTTATCCAATTCTAGGTAGAAATTCCAGAACAATTTTGGGTAGGAATAGTGAGAGAAAATATTCTTTCCTGTTTCTCATTCTTAGGAGGAAAGTGTTCAGTCTTTTACCATTTAATATGATGTTACCTGCAAGTTTTTGTATATATCTTTTTTAAAACTAGAAAAGTTCCTACCTTTTCCTAGTTCTCTGAGAGTTTTTTTAATCATGAATAACCATTTTGTCAATGCTTTTTCTGCATCAATTAATACGATCATGTTTCTTCTTTTCCTTTTTTTTACTTTTAAATTTTTTTTATTTTAAAGTTATGGGGTACAATTCAGGGTTAGTTATACAAATGTTCATTGTGCAGGTACCCTTGTTGATGAGGTGTGCCCCCCTTCCCCAGGCAGATTTCTGTTACTATCAATCCCACCTCCCTGCCCCCACCCCCACAGTTTCCCGCTACTGTCAATCCTTTTCTTATACTATTACAGAAGATATTCAAGGTCCACTTATGAGTGAGAACATGTGATACTCAATTCTTTGTTTCTGTCAAAGATCACTTAGTATTATAGACTCTAATTCCATCCAGTTTGCTGCAAAATTCATGATTTTGTTCTTCTTTATGGCTGCGTAATATTCCATTGCGTATATGTACCACATTTTTTTATCCAGTCCTCTTTTGATGGGCAGCACAATTGGTTCCATGTTCTTGCTATTGTGAACAATGCTGTGATAAACGTGTTTAGGTGTCTTTTTTATAGAGTGATTTGAGTTCTTCCAGGTATATTCCCAGTAGGGGGATAGCAGGGTCATATGAAAGGCCAATTTTTAGAACTTTTAGGAATGGCCACACTGTATTCCACAGAGTATGTACTAGTTTACATTCTCACTAACAGGGTAGAAGTGTTCCCTTTTCGCCACATCTTCTCCAGCATCTGTTATTTTTTGAGTTATTGATGATGGCCATTCTGACTGGAGTTAGGTGGTATCTCAGTATAGTTTTAATTTGCATCTCTGTGATGACTAGTGAGGCTGAACGTTTTTTCATGTATCTGTTGGCTGCTCGTATGTCTTCTTTTGAGAACTGTCTATTCATATCTTTTGCCCACATTGTAATGGGGTTGTTTATTTCTTTTCTTTTCAGCACGTTTGAGTTCCTTGTAGATCCTAGGTGTTAGGCCTTTGTCAGACATGGAGTTGGCAAATACTTTTCCTGGTCTGTGGGCTGTCTCCCTGCTTTCTTTTCTTTTTTTTTTTTTTTTTTTTTACTATAAACAAAAATCAACTCAATGTTGATTAAAGTTTTAAATGAAACTACTATGAAATAGTATGAAGCTATAAAGAAGAACACAATCATGGTCTTTGCAGCAACTTGGGTGCAGATGGAGACCATCATATTAAGTGAACTATCACAGAAACAAAGAAACAAAGAACTGAATACTACATGTTCTCAATCATAAGTGGGCCCTGATCACTAGTTACATTAGCACAAGGGCAGGATTGGCAACCAACAGACACTGCTAGGGTAGAAAGGGAGAGAAGAGAGCAGGGAACATGTGACAACACGATGAGTACCTGGTCCACTGCGGGGGGGGAGTGAGGGCCAGCTAGGAGCCCAAACTTCACCTGCATGCAGGCTCCTTATGTAGCAAATCCTCAATTGTACCCCACAACTTTATAATAAGCACATATATTTTAAAAGAGAAATCTCATAACAAAGAAAATCCAGAATTGGATGGTTCACTTTTGAATTCTACTAAACATATAAAAAAGAACTAATAATTCTCGGTACAAAAAAAAAAAAGAAAGCAAAGAATTCTTCCAGCCTACTTATGTAGCAAATTTTCACTTGTACCCCACAATTCTAGATAAAATAAAATAAAATAAAATAAAATTTAAAAAGAAGATAAATGAAACTACTAAAATAAAACATTGAGGAAATGGTACAGGACAAAGGCCTGGGCAAAGATTTTTTGGACAAAACATCAAAAGCACAGACAACAAAAATAAAAACAGACAAACAGGATGACATGAAGCTAAAATGCTTCTGCACAGCAAAGGAAACAATCAAGAAAGTGAAAAGACAACTTACAGAATGGGAGAAAATACTTGCAAACTACCCATCTGACAAGGATTAATAACCCAAATATATAAGGCACTCAAACATTAAAAACAACAAATAATAATAATAATCTGGTTTAAAAACCAGCAAAGGACCTGAATAGGTCCTTTCTCAGAAGAATACATACAAATGGCCAGCAAGTATATGAAAAAATGCTCAAAATCACTAATCATCAGGGAAATGGAAATCAAAACTAAAATGAGATATCATCTCACCCTAGTTGGAATGGGTGTTATTAAAAAAAAAAACCAAAATGCCAAAATATAAAAAATGTTGGCAAGGATGCAGAGACAGGGGAATATTCATATACCATGGACTATGGAAAACAGCATGGAAGTTCCTTAAAATTTTTAAAAATAGAACTACCATAGGATTCACTAATCTCATCGCTGCATATATATACAAAAAAATAAAATTGGTATATTGAAACGCTATCTGCACTGCCATGTTTATTGTAGCATTAATCACAATAACTAAGTTATGGAACCCACCTAAATATTCATCAGTGGATGAATGGATAAAGAAAATGAGAAAATGTGATACACACACACACACACACACACACACACACACACACAAAATGGAATATTACTTAGCCTTGAAAAGAATAAAATCGTGTTACTTGCAGCAACATGGATGGAATTGGAAGTCATTATGTGAAGTGAAATAAGCCAGGCACAGAAAGACATATATCACAAGTTTTCACTCATATGTGGGAGCTGAAAATGAGGATCTCATAGAAGTGGAAAGTAGGATAGCGGTGACTTGGGAGTGGGAAAGGAAGGGGGTTGAAGAGAAACTGGTTAAGGGGTACAAAAATACAGTTAGATAAAAAGAATAAGTTCTAGTATTCGATATTTCAGTAGGAAAATTATCTAACAATATTTTGTGGCATATTTCAAAATAGCTAGAAGAATTTTCGTGTTTTCAACACAACATAGAGAAATGTTTGAGGTGGTGAATATCTTAATTACCATGATTTGATAATTATACGCTGTATGTAGGTATCAAATTATCACATGTACCCACAAATATGTGCAACTATTATCTATCTTATCTATCAATTTTTTAAAAAAACAATGTAAAGATGATAATGATATCCAATCTGATCTATAGAGCCAATGAGATCAAAATCAAAATCCCAGTAAACTATTTTGTCAATATTAACAAAATAATTATAAAATGTACATGAAAAGGCAAAAATCTTAGAATAGTCAACACAATGCTAAATAGAAAGAATGGAAGACTACCATTACTTATTTCAAGATTTACTACAAAGCTCCACTAATCAAGACAGTGTAGTACAACTGAATGTGTAAAATCTGATCAAAAGAAAATAATAAAAAGCCCAGAAACAAAGCCATACAAATATAGGCAACAGATTTTGATAAAGTTGCAAAGGCAATTCAAGAGAGTTAGGACAGTTTAGCAAATCATGCTGGAACAATGGACATCCATATGCAAAAACAACACAAAACAAAAAAACCCGCTCACCAACTACACCTTACACAAAAATTAACTCAAAATGGAACATGGATCACGACATAAAATACAACATTATAAAACTTCTTCAAGAAAACATATAGACCATCTACATGACTTTGGTTTGGTGATGAGTTTCTAGATATAACACCAAAAAAGAAAAATGATGCATAAAAGAAAAATTGGTAAGTTGGAATATATTGAAATTAAAAGGCTTTGCTTTATAACAGAGAAAAGAAAATCCAAAGAAATTGGAAAACAATTGCAAACACCTATCTGATAAAAGATTTATATTCACAATTTTCAAAAAACACTTAAAACTCAACAATAATTAAACAAAAATCCATTTTTAAAATGAGCAGAAGGTATGAAGGGCAAAGAACACACATGGATGATAAAACCTAAGATGCTTAACATCATGTGTATTAGGGAAATAAAAATTACAACAACAATGGAATACCACTACACTCTCATTAGAATGGCTTAAATCCTATACATGGATAATACTAATTGCTGGTGAACATGCAGTACAACAGCAAATCTTATTTGTTGCTGGTACGAAGGCAAATGATACAGCTACTTGAAAACCATGTGTAGTTTTTAAACAAGCTAAATAGTAATTGACCCTGTATGTATTTACCTGACTGATTTGAAATGTAAGCCCATGCGAAAAACATTTTTACAAATAAATATTATATAATTATTCTTAATAATACAAATTGGCACCAACTAAGATGCTTTCAATATAAACTAACTGTGATACATCTATATAATGGAGTGGCTAAAAGGAATGAGCTATCAAGTCATGGAAATACACTGATGTAGTAGCTTAAATGCACATTGCCAAGTGAAGGAGCCAGTCTGAATGTATGTTTGATTTGTGTGACATTTTGCAAAGGCTGAACTTGAAAGTAAAGAGATCAGTGGATTCTGAGGATTCGGAGGGAAGAGGAATTAAATGAGTTATGTATAGTGAGATTTTTAGGCTGACAAAAATATTCTGTATTAGACTGTAATTGTGAATTTACAATGCTATGAATTTGTCAAAACCCACAGAACTATGAAGCATGAGAGCATTAATATATGCAAATTTTAAAAAATAATTCAGGAGCTTGTTTGGAGTTTTCTTTTTTCTTTTTTTCTTTTTGAGTTGGAGTCTCACTCCATCGCCAGACTGACCTGCTGGGCTCCGGTGATCCTTCCGCCTCAGCCTTCCAAGTAGCTGGAACTGCAGGCGCGCGCTACCTCGCTCGGCTAATTTTTGATTTATTGTAGAGATGAGGTCTCGCCAAGTTGCCTGGGCAGGTCTCGAACCCACAGGCTCAGGCAATCCACTCATCTCGGCCTCCAAAAGCGCTGGGATTACAGGTTGAGCCTGGCTTGTTTGGAGTTTTCTAAGAAGAAATGCAGACTTTGACAAAAGAGTATAAGTGTAATACAAACATATAAAACAACCTCACTTAAGGGAGTAGAGGAAAATGATGCTGACTTAAATAACTTGAAATTAGTAGTCTGTGAAACCAAAAACAAAAGAAAATGTACACAGCACAACACTCTAGAGCATGCGGTTATTTTCAGTGGTTGTACGAGTTAACAATTTTGAAACCAGAATACATGTGTACGTGGAAAGTCAATGGACGGCAGGTGCTGGGAGACAGGTTTCTCACTGCTGGAGTGGGAACTACAGGTAAGCTATGGAGGGAGGCTAGAAAGGTAAATGAGGTCATGGATTAGGGCTGAAGACCTCAGTGTGAACTCATGCTTGGCTTAATGTAGATACAGATGAATGCATTTAGGCATTCATGTATACATATGTGTATGTGTGGACATACATGTGCACAATTTCTTTGCTCTGTCAGCTGGGAAGGTCTCAAGTGAGTGGCATTCCAGTAGCAAAGAGCACATCTAGTACCCCGACCTAGGTTTTTATTACCTGTCTCCAATAAAGCATCTGGGACTCATTGTAGAAATAACTGTTTCTAAAACTAGGCAGAAAATATACAAGAACCTAAGAAAGTTCTAAGAAAGAAAAAAATTAAACAATCAAAAAACCAGAATGATGGGGCCATGTCAAAGGGACAATGAAGTCAATGAAAAGAGCTTTCATGATTTTTTTATGGCTGCATAATATTCCATTGTGTATATGTACCACATTTTAAAAATCCAGTCCTCTTTTGATGAACAGCATGGTTGGTTCCATGATCTTGCTATTGTGAACAATGCTGTGATAAACATACACGTGCAGGTAACTTGTTTATAGAGTGATTTGAGTTCTTCAGGTTATATTCCTAGCAAGGGGATTGTGAGGTCATATGGAAGGTCGATTTTTAGAGCTTTTAGGAATCACCACACTGATTTCCACAGAGGCTGTACTAGTCAATATCTGTCTGGGGAAAGGGGGGCACACCTCATCAACAAGGGTACCTGCGCAATGAATATTTGTATACCTAACCCTTAACTGTACCCCCACAACTTTACAATAAAAAAAAATATATTAAAAAAAAAAGAAAAAAGAAAAGGAAAAGAGCTTTCAAAGGATCAAACTGTAAAAGTTTAAGTAACTAACTAGTATTGGATTATAACCCATGGCATAAAATAAATATTTACGGTCCATATATAGCTACGTGATTGAATAAGTGAACAAGAAGAATAGACAAGTCCCCCAAATAGAAGAATTTGAAATCATTTTTGTGGATATTCTGACCTCAATGAAGAGAAAATCTAACTCCCCACTTCTTAAACATGTGCAGCACATAATGACTTCCTTCCAAATGGTACAGGATAGAAAGGTAGAAAAAAAAATAACATTGCCTTCACAGTTGTTATCTCAGCCAGGTGATCAAGGTTATGTCAGCAGTAATAAGTCATGTTGACCCTTGATATTATGTGATCAGAATTGTACTTTTTACAGTTTTGATTTTCTTCTGCAAAATCCATAGCCCCAGTTGAATAATGAGAAAAACACCAGACAAGTCCAAATAGAGAGACATTTAATAAAATGCCTGACTAGTATGGCTCAAAACTGCCAGTCATTTTTAAAAAGTCTGAGAAGCTTAAAGAAATATGACTAAATGTAATGTAATATCCTGGAGGGATCCTGGGACAGAAAGAGGCATTTAGGTAAAAACTAAGAGACTCTGAATAAAGTATGGACTGTAGTTAATAAAAAAGTATCAATATTGGTTAATTCATTATAACAAATGTACCATTGTGATGTAAGATATTAAAATACTAAATTTAAAAACAATTGTTTCCTTTTTAAAAAGGGGGAAAGCTTCATTTCTCTTTTTTCTTCATGTCTTTAAGAAGCAGATAAGTCTATGCTATATAAAATTGTCCCCATTCTAAAAAGAAGGAAAGCTTCCAGATTCTTTTTATGAAAGTGATGCAACTTAAGTTCCCAAACTGACAATGATTGCATATCTTCATACCTGCACTAAAAACCTTTAACTAAAAATCACATAAACACAATATTGGCAGATGGAATTCAGCTTCCTTTTGAGAGACCTAGTTGGGTTTGTCTCAGCAATATCAGTTTTTTTTTGTTCTACTGAGCCACTTAGTGTACTATGAAGATGTTTCTGTTCTCAAATTATTTGTGTTTTCCCTCGAGCCAATCATTACTTCTACATTTCATTTATTTGGTTTTTACAAATTTGCTGATTTACTTTTCATTTTCCAACCAATCAGGCAAAAATCTATTAACAATTTAAAAAATATTAATTAGTGCCAAATTATTTATAATTTTTTATAGCTAAAGAATCATCCCCATTCTGTAGGCATCCATTCTACTACTTATTCTTTTTGGGGTTTTATACTCAATGGCATGTGTAGCCACTAAATACATATCGTATGAATACAATTATTTACTTAAACCCATAGTATTGAACATTTAGTTGCCCCCATGCATGCAGAAAAGACTCTTCAGGATACTTCCTTCCAGTTGAACGACGATTGGGTCAAAATGTAAGCAGAATTTTAATTTTATCTGTAGTGTCATATCTCTAATAGTGACTAAGAATCCTTGGGAAAAACTCTTTACTGGAATCAACCACCCTTGATAATGCTAGATTTTACGGATACAAAGATGAATGAGAATCTGTTATTCCACTGAGAAAACTCACAGGCCAATAAGCTAAGTGCAGTTTGATTCTCATTATTCATGGTAAATATGTCACTAGCAATACTGAAATTGCAAATATAGAGCCATTGCTCCTAGGGGATATAAAGGGTTAGGTTCCTGTGAGCCTCTGGTCAGAATTTTTTATCTGTTAATCAACATACAACCTTGTTTTATTTGTGTTTCTTGTTGAAGATGCCTTAGTTAATACCTACTGTTGATGAATTAACATTGAACCCAGGGCCAACAGAGCTATGACCCATGCCTAAATGGAGCTGTTCCAACACATGTTTTCTTCACAAGGCACATCACAGCCTCTTGTACTCAGGACATTAGACAGTACCCCAGCACTGTGCTTGGAGACCCCTTAAACCACAAAATCATTCATAAGAAACACAAAAGCATGGCATGAAATGGACCATGGAAAGGGCACTTGCTTGCAGTGTGAACTGAAATAAGAAGGCTGAGCGTTGCCTAGTTTGATCTCAGCTGGGAATATGCATTTTGGGTGACAAAGTTTTTCAACTCTGTGCATGCATGTGAATGACTGCAAGTAAATAATATGAATAAATTTACTGAGTAGGAGAGTTAGCAAATACTGAATCCATAAATAATGAGGGGTGACTGCATGTCTAAATCATCAACAACAACACAGTGCTTAATACATGTGTTCTCCTCTCTTTCTTCTACGTAAAACAAGTTACTCTTCATCTGTACCCAATACCTGCAATAAGTTCATGACTTCTAAAATGAGGCACAGAAATTCCTCATCATCACCTAGGCTGGTGGGAACCACACTCTCTTCCTCCTTCTTGCTCTAGTGTCAGGAAACTCTGACACTCCCTTTATCTGCCCAGCTCATTCCTGTCTCAGGAATTTTTTTTATATCCATTTCCTCTGTCTGGAATACTTTCTCTTGGGTTTTCATGAAACTCACTACATTCACATTATTCAGTTCTCTGCTCAAATTTTACCTTTTTAAGGAACACATTCCTGGTCACCTTATTAAATAGCTTCCAGTCTAAACAGTCCATCTTTTACTTGGATTGTGCTCAAATAGCTTATCACACATGAACATGTATGTGTTGATTAACTTATGCATTGTCTTTCTCCAACCCTAGAATGTAAGCTCAAGGACACAAGGAATCATTTTAGTATTACTCATGCCTCATTATTGTCTACCTACCACCCGGAACAGTGCTATGTAAAGAAAAACTCAAGAAGTATTTGCTAGCTGAGTGGATATCAACAATGCAAGGCAATGGCAGAAAAAAGAGTGGTTAGACATTACCTGAACTGGAAATGCACTACAGAGAAGGGCCGTTGACCCTGACCTTGAAGACCATAAGAGAGTTTACTGACTAGAATGACAGGGACCATCATTGAGTGCCAGCAGCAAGGTGCACAGAAGCACAAAGAGAAAAATTTCACTGGAACCAGGAAAGGCTCCAATCGCAGCAATGCAATGCAGAAACATAGAAACAAAAACTTAAGTCTGGGGCTAGAACATGAAAGAACTTTGAGGCCACATTACAAATTTCCAGTTTATGATTCAGTGGCTGTGGAACAACTAAAAGGTCTTAATCAAGGGGTTAATATTTATGCTTTTCTTGTTGTTTATAAGTAAATCTCTGGGATTACATGTGAGGACTACTTTCCTCAGCTGAACTTGGAAAACAAAAGTTAACAACTGCTGAAAATTACTAAGAAAAAATTTTGTTCTGTACAAATAGTAGAAAAATCCCATTATTGAAAGGGCAATTAGGGCAATTTCTTGTGTCTGAATGTTTACTTCATGTCTAAATCATTTTGTTAACACATAAATGTAAATGTATCTTGAAAAAATGTGGTTCTGGTAGCTGCAAAAGACACCAAATGGCAGTTTTGGGAAAGTGAAAAAAATAAGCTAATAGAAACAGTAGTGTTCTACCTTTCGGAAGGATACCGTGGACTGTAGTATGCCAGCACTCCTACTGAAACAGCCAGGAATAAAAATGACGCAACAGTCATGTCCATAAAGACACTGAAGGACTCTTTTTTCTTGGGTTAACTTACTGATTTTCTTCAAGCTCCGACCCCTGGGCCAGGTTGTGGTGGAGAAACCCTTGAAGGGTAAAGAGAAGTCAGTGGAAAATTCTATGCCTGCAGTGGGGACATAATAAACTGGAACCCAAGGACTCCCATCCAGCCCCTCCCCAGGTCATGTATTGAGATCTGGAGCAACACAGGATGCTGGGGGCTGCATAGAAATGTCCCAAAGACAGGCTAAAATATCTTGCCAGTAAATGGTGCATAGGAGAAGAAGACATGCTAGAGGAAAGGGGTCTTCCTCAAACATATTGCCAATATCCCCAAATAGTTTTCAGGTTTTGAAGTTTCATGGAATAGAAGGCTAAATAGCTGAGCTCAAACTTTCAAAGGGGAGAAGTGAATTTCTAAGAGTCTTTAAATGTTGAGAAGATAGAGAACTGCCAGGATGTCAAAAGCCTGGGAGGGCCACATTTTGCAAGCAAGGAAGAGGCATTGGTAAAATTAGTTTTACTAAAATTAGAATTCTTCATCAGCCCTGACAAATTTCATATTAGATTTAAGTAAATAGTCCTTTGCTCTTGTTGTCCAATGGAGGAAAGGGCAAATCCTTCCTGGTCTAGAGAGTCTAAACATTTTAAAAAATGCTTTGTATTAGAAAATAAATATTCTTTGAATGAGTTTCCCAGAAGACAAAATAGCAGAAAACAGGATTAGTATACTTGAAGAAAGGTCAATAGAAAATTTACAAATGGAAGAACAAACTTTTCTTTTCTTTTTTTTGATAGTAGGATTTATTGAGAGGACAGAAAAGCTCCCACAGTGGGAGGGGACCTGAGGGAGTTCCCCCTTTTCTTTTTAAATGATAGAAAAAACAAAAGAGGGTAAGACACATATAGGACATGCTTAACATACATGTGATTGAAGTCTCAGAAGGAAAGAATAATATTAGAAGAGACAATAGTTAAGAATGTCAAAAAATGGTTAAAGAAATTAACCCAGTGATTCAAGATACTCAATGAATCACAAGTGGGACTAATGAAATAAAACCATACACAGGAATACTATAAGCAAATTGCTGAAAACCAAAGACAAATAGAAAATTTTAAAAACAAACAGAGCAGAAGTCTCCATTATTTTCAAGGATTAATAATACTGTCAGCTATTTTTTCAATAGAGTATTGAAGGCAGAATGTATTGTGATGGAATAACATAGAAATCTAAAATCCCAGCAATCTGTTTGTCAGGTTTTCTATTTTTCATGGATTTTTTTCTAGAGTAAATGTTGTGCTTCTTTGGCCATTGTTATGTTTAGTAAGTTTTCATTCGATATTGGCCATTAAATGTTATCCATTATAGAGACTTTTGATTCTGTTATATTTCTCTGAAGAATCTTGTTTCTTTCTTGCTCTTTTTTTTCCCCCCCTAACCTACCCCTTAAGCCTTGGCTCAGACTCCACTGGTCCCTCTGGCACCATCTCCAAGTTGGGAAGTCGCTTTTCGTAGGTAAGGGATTCTATGACAAGAGCACTGTCGACGTACAACCCCTTGCCTTTCATCCACAAATGGGATTAGCCTAAGAGCTTGGCTGCAGCTTCCCCACCAAGCATTTGGGAGAGGGGAAACATTAGACGATTTAGGGAAAGACTAGAGAATCGGGCCCTACAGAAATTCGACAAAGAAAGAGGTGAGGCGCTACTAGAACCCAGGCAAGAGGGTCGAGCCCACGGGTTTACCGGCTCCTCCACACGGTGATGCGGCTCAGCGCGTCCCCCTGCAACGTATGGTTGTCACAGAAAAGATAAACCATCACCTGGTCCCACTTGGCCTTGCTGAGCCAGGTGACCACGATTCTGTGGGTTCAGAGTGGCGATGACCCTTTCCCTTTGACGCGTTTTCCGTACCACCCACTCCACACGAGATCCACCCCCCGGGGTCCCAGACTTGGCCCGACCCAGGATTCCCACCAGACACTGGGCTCAACACCCAGGCCTTGTGCCACCGAGCTCCGCACACCCTTCGGCTCCACTTGCTACCCTCACTCCAAATCACCACGCCACCAGAATCTTGTTTCTATTTAAGTACCTAGATCAGTTACTGACAACACTACAAACTTGCCTAGGCTTGGTTTTAAAATTTGTTACATTAGACATGTAGAAAGCCCAAGATTTCCCAAACCCATCAATTTGTCAGCTACAAACTCAGAATATTGTGTGGGCTTTTTCAGAATGTTCTTTTATTCTAGCTAAGCATACGGTGATTTAGGGTAGACTAAAATAGGCCTTTTATTATTGTTTCTTTAAACTACATGATCCTTGCTTTTAAGTCTTGGCCTTAAAAGCAAGAATCCTCTCTTAATGGATTCTTGGGTGTTACAAAGTGTTGACGACGTCCTTGCACTCTGACTAGACCAGGGCTTCGGCACCTCCATATCAACCTCACCTCCACAATCTCTGTTTCTTTCCACACCCCTGAGGAGCTGCTCTGTCTAGGTTCAGAGAGTTCCTTGTGCATATGCAACAAAACAAAACAGTTAAAGATTTGAGACGATCCCCATGTAGACCTCTGGGACCTCTCTGCTCTGTGGCCCTAACCTGCGCATTCCAGCTCCTTCACCTACCCAAAATTCTGTTCGCCTTCTTAGTTTAGTGAATCCACCATGCTGTACTGGGCCTCCACCTTGCTGGGGCATGGACAGAAAATTCTCTCCCATCAGAGAGTCGTAGTATTCATGGGCCCACTCTATGATTCCTCTGTTCTCTCTGCTGTGTGGTTGTCTGACACCTGAAACATATCCAGTTGTTTACAGGAAGGGCTAATCCAATACCAGCAATCGGTGAAGGCTGCGGAAGACAGCTGCAGTGCTGAAACAGACAAACAAAGATGGCACCTGGACGCAATGATCTCCCGAATATGAAGGTGAAGAAAAAGGGGTTTCTAGATCAGCAAAAGGTAAGAGAACTGCATTGGGAAAAATGCTAAAGGAAGTCAAATGGTCCCAGGTGGAAACATGAGAACTGCAAGATGAAATGAGTATGGAAAAGCAGGCAAAACTAGAAATTTTTAGCCAAGCACAAGATTACACAGAGATTCTCATAGGGTTCCTTCTTCAAAAGTTCTTATCATTCACGTATAATTATAAAATGAATCTGTTACTAACAATAATAGTAATAAACAATTTAAATACCATGTGCATACATTTGCCACAATTAAATGGTGTTACAACAGCTGATATCATATGATATCCTGACGCTGTCATGAAGCTGCTGACTATACCGCTTCACCAAGGAGGCAGTGGAGATTTCACTTTACAAAAAAATAGATAAATCAGAATTGGATATGCACAGAGCCCTGGCTGATGCACACCTGGCTGACTCTCTGTGATTAATTAGTATTCTCTGTGTCCAATGCAGTGCCTGACTGGTCACCATGGCACACTGAGCTTTGAGACCAGCAGTCCTTTCTCCTTCACAAGAGGAGGAGGCAGCAGAGGACACATTGCAGCCATGAGTTGCGTAGGAGATTAGTTTAAAGATGCTTCTTTGAAGAAGAAAGGCTTTCAGCTGGGCGTGGTGGCTCACATCTATAATCCCAGTACTTTGGGAGGCGGAAGTGAGAGGATTGCCTGAGCCCAGGAGTTGGAGTCTAGCCTGGGTAACTTGGCGAGACCTTGTTTCTACAATAAATAAAAAATTTAGCCAGGTATGGTGGTGCGCACCTGTGGCTCCAGCTACTTGGAAGGCTGAGGCGGAAGGATCATCTGAGCCCAGCTGATCGAGGCTGTGGTGGTCATGAGCTTGCCAGTGCACTCGAGCCTGGATGACAGAGTGAGACGCCGACAAAAAAAAAAAAAAAAAAAGGCCTTGATCCTATATCCAAAAATAGGGGCTGAGAGATGGGAGAAATTGGGAAGTATTAATTAAAAAAGGGCATGGACCGATAGTTATAGGATAAATAAATCTTGGAGATTTATAGTTAACAGTGTGGTATCACTTACTCAAAATTTGATAAGCAAAATCGAACTGCCCTCACCACACACAAAAAAGGTAACTATGTGAGGTAATGACTGTCAGTCAGCAATCGTGGTCATCATTTCTCAATGTAGACATATGAAAACATTATGCTGCACACCTTGAATATATACAACTGTTATTTGCCCACTTATATGTTAAAAAAGCCAAAAAGAGCCGGGCTCGGTGGCTTAGCCTGTAATCCCGCGCCTTTAGGAGGCTGAGGTGAGTGGATTGCCTGAGCCCGTGGGTTCGAGACCTGCCTGGGCAAGCGAGACCTCATCTCTACAATAAATCAAAAAATCAGCTGGGCGTGGTAGCGCACGCCTGGAGTTCCAGCTACTTGGAAGGCTGAGGCGGAAGGATCGCCGGAGCCCAGCAGGTCGAGGCTGCGGTGGCTGGGAGCGGCCACTGCACTCCAGTCTGGGCGACGGAGTGAGACTCCAACTCAAAAGAAAAAAAAAGAAATTTGAACCCAGGTACTTCTGTTTTCTTCCAGAGCTGGCTCTCGTAAACATCACATTCTACTTTCAAGCCTTGCCAACTCCCTAGAATCCCCCTCGTGAAATCCTTCAATGGTACTGAAAATATACAAAAGCTTATCTGCGTTGCTGGAAGTTGCAGGAAGGTCAAAGCCAACCCCCCAGTGATGAATTCATTGCTGATTTATACCAGTTACATTTTTCACTGAATGTCACATGTTCCTCAAGGGACAAAGGCCACACCACTCCCAGCACAGTTAATGGCATTTCCCCAAAGCGGCACATTGACTAGTAAGTACTCTCTGTTCTGTACCTGCCAGCCCGGTGATAAGGTGGCCCTGCTTCCGATTGCTAGGTGTGTCTTATGGTAGGTGAGACCTTGGCAAGCTTTTCAAAGAGACACTTGCCAGACATAGGAGCTTCTTTGCCCCAGGAGAGACAAAAGGAAGGCAGAGTAAAAACCTTCTAACAAGGGTACTCCTTCTCAGGGGTCTCTGGTTATCTGCTCAGACTCAGGGCTTTGCCAGTCACTTTCTCTTGGTGGGACAGAATTGACAGGCCTGGAGCTGGGCCACTCTAGCTTCGCCCTAGTGTCCAAAATACAGGAGGCCTATGCTGTGGCAGCCACTGACTTCAAAATGTGAGGCAGCTTCCCACCTGACCCTTTTATTTTTTACTCTGAGAAATAAGTCATGCATCAAAAGTGTGTATATAATCTATGTGCACGATTTAAAGAATAATAAACAACCACCCTTGTACCAACACAGAGTTTGAGAAGACCAAGATCTTTGAAGCCCCTTGGATGACCCTTTCCAGATGCACATCCTCCTTTCTTCTCCAGAGACTCATAATCCTCACATTTTCATGAATAATTCCCTTGCTTTCCCTTGTCATTTAATCCCATATGTATGTATCCCTGGACAATGAATTGTGGGTGTGGTAGACTGATTCCACTGCATACATTACTTAGTCCTTCTCCCCACTTGACTCTGATGGGCGAGCTCAGTGGAGTTCCCTTACCAATATGGATCCCACAGCAAGGGCTGGCTCCTTTTCTCCTTTCCATGACTTCACACAGCAGCTCTGATCCAAACTAGCAATCATAGCGCATCAGGAAATGGCCCAAGAAAGCTCCTGAGAACAGGGAAAACTGAAGCTGGGAAGGACTTAGATAAATAGAAAGGAGAAGAAAGGGAATTTTTAGAAGAAAGAATAGCGCAGAACAAAGCAAGTTCATAGCAAGGCCCATTCAGGAAATCTGTTGGGAGACGGTGGGGGTTGGGGTGGTGCTGAGCTTGGATAGGCAATGGTTGAAATGGACATGCTCTGGGCGGTAGGGGAAGAGAGTGGTTGGTAATCATTTTATTTACTCATGAAAAGCTGCATATGAACCAGGCCTGGTGGCTCATGCTTGTAATCCCAGCACTTTGGGAGGCAGAGGCAAGAGGATTACCTGAGCTCAGGGGTTCAAGACCAGCCTGAGCAACATGGTGAGATCTCATCTCTACAATAAATAAAAAAATCAGCTGGTCGTGGTGGCGCATGCCTGTGGTTCCAGCTACTTGAAAGGCTGAGGCGGAAGGATTGCCTGAACCCAGCAGGTCGAGGCTGCGTTGGCCGTGAGCATGCCACTGCCTTCTATCCAGCCTGGGCAAAAGAGTGAGACTCCAACTCAAAAATAAATATATAAATAAAAGCAGCACGCGCTATCAAGTTGACCCAGAGACAAATTCATCAGGTTAGGCTAAGCTATATTAAGGTAACATACAATCTTATAGTTCTACTTTTCACTCATACAAAGGTTCCTGCGGTGACTCAAGAAAAACTACCCTCTGGGCAGTCAAGTAATGATGGAGACCGTGGAATCTTCCACCCTTTTGTAGCTCTGAGTTGGCAAAGGCTGCCCTCAGACTGCTGCCTGTCTTTTTAAATAAAGTTTTATTGGAACACAGCTATGCTTATGTTATTGTCTATGATGCCTTTTTTGCTACTGCAGAGTTGAGTAGCTGCAATACAAACCACAAAACCTAAAATATGTTCTGTTTGGCCCTTTGCACCATATGGAACATGCTAGCAGACAACGAGAGGGCTGGAGAGTTGAGCATCAGCAATGAAATATTTTAGCCTGGAAGTACAGGCACGAGCTGCATAGTGATGTTTTGGTCAACTATCAACCAGATAAACAACAGAGGTTGGTCAGGCATGGTGACTCATGCCTATAACCCCAGCACTTTGGGAGGCCGAGGTGAGAGGATTGCCTGAGCCCATGGGTTCAAGACTAGCCCGGGCAACTTGATGAGACCTCATCTCTACAATAAATAAAATTAGCTGGGCATGATGGCACATGCCTGTAGTTACAGCTATTTGAAAAGTTGAGGCAGAGCCGGGCTCGGTGGCTCAGTCTGTAATCCCGCTCTTTGGGAGACTGAGGTGAGTGGATTGCCTAAGCCCGCGGGTTCGAGACCCGCCTGGGCAGGCGAGACCTCATCTCTATAATAAATTAAAAAAAAAATTAGCCGGGCGTGGTAGCGCGTGCCTGTAGTTCCAGCTACTTGGAAGGCTGAGGCGGAAGGATCGCCGGAGCCCAGCAGATGGAGGCTGCCATGGCCGGGAGCAGCCACTGCCCTCCAGTCGGGGCGACAGAGTGAGACTCCAATTCAAAAAAAAAAAAGAAAAGTTGAGGCGGAAGGATCGCCTGAGCCCAGAAGATCAATGCTGCAGTGGCCGTGAGTGTGCCACTGCACTCCAGCATGGGCGACAGAGACTACAATTCAAAATAAAAAAAGAGGTCACATAAGATAATAATACTGTATTTTTACTGTACCTTTTTAATGCTTAGATACACAAATACTAACTGTTGTGTTACAACTGGCTACAGTATTCAAGACACTAGCACCCTGTACAGCTTTGTAGCTTAACAGCAATAATCTACACCACAGGGCCTAGGTGTGTAGTAGGCTATACAATCTAGGTTTGTATAAGTACACTCTGTGATGTCCACACAACAATGAAATTGCCTAATGACACATTTCTCAGAACATACACCAGTCCTTTAAGCCAGCGGCCCCCAACCTTTTTGGCATCAGGGACCAGTTTTGTGGAAGGCAATTTTTCCACAGACTAGAGGTGAGAAAGATGGTTTTGGAATGACTCAAGTGCATAACATTTATTGTGCACTTTATTTCTATTATGATTACATTGTAATATATAATGAAATAATTATACAACTCACCATTTATAAAAGAGGCACTTAACCAGGTGTGGTAGCGCTTGCCTGAAGTTCTGGCTACTTGGAAGGCTGAGGTGGAAGGATCGCAGGAGCCCAGCAGGTCGACGCTGGGGTGGCTGTGAGTGTGCCACTGCACTCCAGCCTGGGCAATGGAGTGAGAGTCAACTCAAAAAAAAAAAAAAAAAAAAAAGAGGCACAGAGGGAAGTGGTAAATAAAATAATGGGCAGGCCATGTGTGGATTAAAATAAGTGTCAGATTCTGACTTAAAGCCTGTCACCAGATGCAGCTGTATAACTGAAGTACCTCAACTCACTTGTCACTCGCTGATAGGATTTATCTGATTATGAGTCTGCAAGCAATTGATTTATTATGGTCTCTGTGCAGTCAAATCTCACTGCTAATGTTAATCTGTATTTGCAGCCACTGCCCAGCGCTAGCATCACCGCCTCAGCTCCACCTCAGATCATCAGACATTCGATTCTCATAAGGAGCGTGCAACCTAGATCCCTCGCATGTGCAGTTCACAACAGGGGTTGTGCTCCTATGAGAATCGAATGCCTGATGATCTGACAGCAGACAGAGCTCAGGGTAATGCGAGTGATGGGGAGTGGCTGTAAATACAGGTGAAGCTTCACGCACTCTCCTGTGGCTTACCTCCTGCTCTGTGACCCGGTTCCTAAACCCACTTTAAGCAACACGTGACATCACGGTAACACATCTCTATTCACAGTTCATTGCCCAGAAGAATCACATGGCCTCTCCTAACTTGAAGGTGGCAGCAAAAGTGACCCTCTGCATACCCAGAAGTAGAGGACAGAGTGTGGGTGAACCTAAGTTGCTTTCCGCCGTTCTTCTGCTCCTCCAGATAACCTGGTTGTGGAACAATGAGGAAGAACTTATTTCCACTTGCTTATCTCGAAATCCCAGAGTCATACAGGAAATTTAAATGAACCACGTCTCAGCAGAAAGGAGAGAAATGTTAAAAAGAGGCCTGGAGTGTCTGATGAGATGATGCTTGAGGTTTCAGAAATTTTCAGGAACACAGGAAGCCAGGGTTGAAGGGAAGAGTTTATTTTAAATGAAGCCCCTGATCTTTCTGCAGTGTTAAGCCCCTTCCCTTCAGAAACATGGCACTTCCAGGGCGAATGATGAATGTGTACTCTTTCCTGACACTAACAGCCCAAGCCACATGGATCATTCTTTGGGCCAAGCACGAGGTGCTGTTAATAAACACGGGGCCGGTGTTCTGCATAAAGAGGAAGGAAGTATTTACTGAGCACAAGAGCACTGGGTTGTACACAGCAGAGTTGGGAAACCACCAGAATGTGCCTCATCACTAACATCCGGGCCACACTCTTCCATGCCCAATACGTCCTGGGGCTTGGGAGCAGTCTGAGAAAATCTTGGGTCCTGCCCTCAGGGAGCTTCCAGATCAGAGATGATCTGCGGACCAGATTGTGTAGAGAGCTCAGTCATCAGAAGGGATTGAGCCACAAGAGAGGGTGTCTGTGCAATCCTGAAGGCAGGCACAGGATTTGTGGCAGCAATTACAGAAGGCCAGGTTACTCACCTGCCAGAGCTCTTGGAGAGAAGTTTAAGGCCAAAAGGGACTTCCATAGATGAGAGTTTTCCAGGGCTTATTGAGAAACTAGTCCCAATGCAGACAAAGAGATATTATGGAAGGAAATAGGTAGGATAAGGAAGAAAGAATAAACATGGAAAGAGGCGAGGTGGAGGTGGAGGTGGTGACATGACAGTGAAGTCCCCATGCGTTGCCCTCCATCCCTGGTACCCCTCCCAAGAGCACCACTTCGCTGGCTTAGTGGCCAGTAGGCCCAGCACACAGTCTTTCCCTGCAGAGGCTTGTGGGATGGGCAAGTTGTGGATAAGACCTGAGGCTTTGGAACTGGATGAACCTCAGGTGATTCCTGCTCCCCCTGCTGATTGCATTTCGGTTTCCTTATCTGGGAAATTAGAACAATAACAATACTTATCTCTGAGGGATTTTTTGAAGCTTAAATGAAATAATGGGCATTCTAAAGTGCTTTGACAGAGTCATTGCTCAAAAACGGTGATTCTTCTTTTATTTATTTATTTATTTATTTACTTATTTTGAGTTGGAGTCTCACTCTGTCGCCCAGACTGGAGTGCAGTGGCACGCTCCCGGCCACCGCAGCCTCGACCTGCTGGGCTCCGGCGATCCTTCCCGCCTCGGCCTTCCAAGTAGCTGGAACTACAGGCACGCGCTATCATGCCCGGCTAATTTTTTGATTTATTGTAGAGATGAGATCTCACCAAGTTGCCTGGGGGGGTTCTCCAACCCACGGGCTCAGGCAGTCCACTCTCCTCAGCCTCCCAAAGCGCAGGATTACAGGCTGAGCCACCGAGCCCGGCTTGTAGCTGTGGCAAATCTTTAGGGCTGTGTGCAGAGTATACTTTTTGGCCTTCCTGCTTTCCTCCTGTCTTCCATCATTCCTTTTCTAAATCTCATACTGCCCACTCTTCTCAAAGCACGACATATTTCCTCCTTCACTCTCTCCCACCCTTCTCATGCTCCACATGGAATAGCTTTCTTCCACATGCTCATCTGGATACCACTCCCATGTATCTTTCACCGCTTCCTTAAACCTTTTCCGCCTCCCCCATGGAGAGGTGGACTCCTCCCCACCCTCATCCCCTGCCTCACCCCTACGTTCCTTTGGCTTCTGTAGAAGTCTCTGCAACGGCGCTTCCTCTAATTTATGGTGATCAGTTTGTGTTCTGCTACCCCTACAGACCATAACTGTGTCTTCATTCATCCTCGAGTTCCTGGCACCTAGCACAGCGCATGTTTGCCTAGAGGGTTCTGAAAACGTGAGGGAGGGAGGAAGGGGAGATTGAGAGAGAAAGAAGACAGTGAGGGCATGGCCAGAGGGACATCGCCAAAAGCTCAGGCCTGCACATACAAGGAAACTAAGGGTCCTCTTCCAGTTTCCCATGCTGTGCCATGGTAGATTGGTGGGTGACCCAAGCATTTCCTGAATCCTGCTTTTTCTTTTCACGTCTTAATTGGCTGCACCACCTTTCCCCCTCTTTTCTTTTCAATGCAGAATCAGACAAGCTTCATCTCAGCCTAGAAGGGAATATCAGCCTAAACCACGAATGAGCCTGGAGTTTCCAGCTGGAGACAGTACTCAGCCCAACGGGGGCCTTTCCCACACGGGCACTCCCAAGCCTGCAGGTAAGATGCTTACACCTGCAGTCCCTGTTGCATGGCCCTTGGACACATCCATTGACACCTCTGCAGAAATTCTAGGAGCAATTCAGCCTGGCCGCATGGGAAATATACAGTCACATATTCCTTACAGAATGGTTTGTCAGGGGAAACTCTATTAAAGGATTCCTTTTTTTTTTAATTGACTTTTCCTTTCCCTCATTTTCTTTCTTCTCTATAAAACTTCCTTTGTATGTCTCTTTTTCCTCTCACTCTCAATCATGAGCACACCTTAACTCATTTGAATTTGACCCTCCTTTGTGATTGTAAATCACCTTTACCCCTCAGCTTGGTGCCGAGAGTATGTCTTTTTTTTCTGTCTTTTCCCTCTGGAATCCAGCATGGGTGAGAATGCATACCCCAGGCTGCTTGTGCCTGAATACATTCACATATAACCCACAGACAGCACGTTCCAGGAGTGTGCTGAGTCACAGAAGCATATGGCTGAGTATATTTGCAGAAGGATATATTTTGCATCTTAACACCTGCTAGGATTCCTTTCCCACCTTCGCCCCACGCCCCCACCCCCGACTAGCTCATCGTGCTGTGGTGCTGAGGTTGGTATAGTAAAACAAAAATTATACCTTCTCGTGAATCGTGTTACATCCCCAATAATGCAGTCATCTTTCCGTTGTCACGATTGCTGTCCACCCACTACACGCAGATTAGATAACAGCCTGTGTCGGAGACATCTTCAACCTTAACATTTGCTCGGTTGAAGAAATCCGTCCTGGATTTGTATTTTAAAGCTGTGCAGCTTATCTTTTCCCTGTATCCCCAGGGCTTGATGTTCTTACAGTAGGAAGATTCTAAGATGCTTTCAGGAGGCTGTGAAGAAAAAAAGTGAGGCCGCAGCCAGCAGGGGGAGCTGTCTCTCCTTTGTGTCCAGCACCCCCAGGGTGTGGCAGACATAGCAGGGTTCCCCCCGGAAGGGGGCTGGCTCCCAGCACCCATCACGTAGATGATGTGCCCCCGGGCTCCTCCCTGCCCAGGAACCAGCCGCAGATTTCACTTTCCATTTGGAGACTCATTCATTTGCTGCTTTCTCCACATCAAAAATAAATGCTAGGCCGGGCGCGGTGGTTCACGCCTATAATCCCAGCACTTTGGGAGGCTGAGGTGAGAGGATTGCCGGAGCCCGTGGGTTCGAGACCAGCCTGGGCAACTTGGCGAGACCTCATCTCTACGATAAATCCAAGAAATTTCGTCGGGCATGGTGGCGGCATGGTCGGGCATGGTGGGCATAGTTCCAGCTACTTGGAAGGACCACCTGAGCCCAGCAGGTTGAGGCTGCGGTGGTGAGCGGGCCACTGCACTCCAACCCGGGCTGCAGAGTGAGACTCTGACTCAAAAATATAGATAGATATATAAAATAAATAAATGAATGAATGATGTCATTTTCTCTCTAAGCCACCGAGAGGGCATGGGAGCTGTGTGCACTTGTTGAAGCCTACACCCATGTGTGTACGCATGCTCTGTTAATATATTTGGTCATTTAGAATAATCCCTCTGAAGATGGGATTCTGTCCTTCATCATTTTACTCACGGTAGAGTACATTGTTTACGTATGCCATGGCCGTAGTGCACCCCTTATATTTATCTGTGCAACAATTTGCCAAGTATAAATTATATACTTGGTTACACAGCCTCACTTAATAGCCACAATAGTAATGTGAACTAAGTCCTACTGTTACTTCTGATTGAAGACAAAGAAAGTGAGAGTGAAGTGCCTTATGAGAGGTCACACAGAGTAAGAACTTGAACCAGAGTTGTATATTATTGTTGTTGTTTTTTTTTAACCACATGACAGCAGTCTTCCAGAGGCTGAGTTATTATTTTAAAGAGTGAGAACTGCACTGTTCCACTGAGGTTGCGTAGCGTGGTCTGTGTAGTTAACTGGACCATTTCAGACCTACCCAGGCTTTAAAGTGCTAGCACGGAAGAATTCTGGCCATGTCATGTTAGTAACCTATATCACGGTGAACATCTTAAGTCGCTGGATCTCTCATCTCTGAGCCTGATCGGGAAGGCAAACCTGGATGAACTTTGTTGTTGTACGAATCACAAGAATAGAGGTGACCATTTTTCATGCCGGAGACAGAAGCAGGAATATCCAACAACTGCCAACGATCCGAGAAAGCCTCTGAAGACGGGTAGAGGGCAAGGTGCCCATGCAGGGGACACTGGGGTCCAGTAGGCCACAGAAAGCTTCAGCAGGAAGAGGAATGATGGAGGAAGGGCCAGGTGGGGGCCGCAGGTGGTCGATGCTGTGAGTTCAATACCCCTTGTCCTTTTGTGTTCTTCTCTTCTGCCCTCGCTCCCAGGTGCCCCGATGGATCAGCCCTGCTGCCGAGCTCTGTACGACTTTGAACCTGAAAACGAAGGGGAGCTGGGCTTTAAAGAGGGTGATATCATCACACTCACTAACCAAATTGATGAGAACTGGTATGAGGGGATGCTGCATGGCCAGTCGGGCTTCTTCCCCATCAATTATGTGGAAATTCTGGTTGCCCTGCCCCATTAGGGTGTTATGCTGTCTGGCTCGCCTACTCTTGACCAGATAGTTACGGTTAACCACTGCTTTGGTAATGCTGCTTATAATACATCCCAAGTGCAGGCCGCAGTGGTCCACGTCATCCAGCCCCACCAAGTGTCTTCGGTTGACTTTTGTGCTCCCACAAGAGTCACGGTGATGGGTGGTATCTTCTTAGCCCGGTGGGCATGGCATGTGCTTTCTAAACACCATCTGAGACCAGCCAGTCACAGAACTGCTGTCGACACAGTTCTCAGGAGGCTCTGGTTTCTTAGTATACGACCACGAGCCACATCACAGAAAAACTATCTTACCGAAGATATTGTCTATCACCCAGGGGCCAGCTCCGGGCCTCAAGTTCTCCATGCAAAGGGGAGAAAGTTTTTGCTTTTAAACACTGTCCCTTCCCAAACCCCAGAGTCCCAGAATTGTTAAAGAAAGCCTCCCTCACCAGCACGTTGTCTTCTGGTCTGAATGACTCGTCTCCTGATGCAGCAGTGGAAGAGTGTTCATTGTGAGTTCAAAGCATCCTCTGAAAACAGTCATCTTTGTCCTTCACACTTAGCCTGTTTCCGAGGTGCAGCCTGTTTTCTTCCCTCCTTATTATTGAAGCCAGAGGGGTGGTTCTAGTTTATTTTGAAGTAAGACAATTAGCAGTCAGCATAACGTGGGAGAGGCTGAGAGGAGGAAATTCTCCGTTGTGAGGAACTGGGAAGAAATCTGGTTTCCAAGCTTCCATTTCTTGCTGTACAGAAACTACGTATGTATTTAGGCCATTTCTGAGGGGCACGGGGAAGGGAGAACAGATATCTTCACTTCAGTTTTATTTATGAGTTCTATGTTTCATGCATCCATTTTGTCACAGAGACACAAGGAGAAAAACGCTAGTAACCATTTCCCACTAGTTCATAGACCAAGAATCCGTAAACACCTTTCCTTTCCACTTTTACCTTGTGTTCTTTGAACATCATTTGTGCATATTCTGCCCTCAATGAGGACCAAATAAAGCTGACTTTTGTGCTTAGCAGTTTAAGGTGTGTGGCTGCATATGCAAAACTCTCCCCGTTCAGTTGCTACTTTGACTTGTGTCCCTTCGAGCCCATCTTCATTTTGTGTACAGTGCTGTGTGTAAGCCTATCGGTGTTTCTTTCTTTTTTCTTTTCTTTTCTTCTTCGTATCAGTCATGAAAGTCCTGTTAGGCCTCCAGAGTTCTATTTATCTAGCTGTACAGACTCTTCTGAGGTTTAATGTGTTGCTTCCAGTGTGCCACCCTGGGTAGTGGATCCTGTGGCGTGAAAGGCAAATCTTTACTGCTTCATGTGTAAACTCTCTCATCATGGGAAGCATTGCTGTTTCCAATAAATATTGCTCAAGACGGAACCGAAGGCTCTGCTCCTCCATTTTGTGTCAGTTCTTTGGGTCCGGGGTTGGGGGGCGGGGAGGGCTCGTTTCAGTCTCCATTGCTTTCGGATGCAATCAAGCCAGACCTGACTCCAGCCTCCTGTCTGTCTCTCTATGTGTTGGAAAAGTTCAAACAGCAAAGAGCGAGCTAGCCTGGACACCGGTACCTTCTTGGGAACCCCAGGAAGGAGCAGAACTTGAGAGAGAAGATTTAAAAAAATGGGGGACAGGAGGGCTTCCAAAAGGTAAATGGGATGTCATCAACGGTGATATCATCAGACGAATGTTAGGAGGGGTGAATAAAATATACCATTTCGTCTGTTTTCTTTCATACTTACAGGGAAAGAAATAGACATGCAAATGCAGCTTGGTCAAAAGCCAGTATTCTTTTCTCTTGGTGTGTGTATGTGGGGTGTGGGTGCGTGGGGGGGGGGGGGGAAGGGGAGGAGTGCACACAGAATATCGTATTTCCTGAGCTCTAGAGGGAATAAATGTGTTCTTTATGTATTAGGTGCCCTTTCTATTCTTTTATGCTAGGCCAGTCGTTCAGATTTTCTAATCTAACATGATTAGTTTTAATATATTAAGTTCTGTATGTGAACTAGTCTCACATGAAAATAGTATTCCTGCTAGCTGTGTGAGTTCTGGAGTATCACAGATCCTTTTTTTTTTTTAATTTTAATTTTTTATTTAGTTGGGTTCTCACTCTGTTGCCCAGGCCGGAGTGCAGTGGCATGATCTTGACAGTCATGGCTTACAGCAGCCTCAATCTTCTGGGCTCAGATGATTCTTCCATCTCAGTATCCTGAGTAGCTGGGACTACAAATGTGCACCACCACGCCTGGCTAATTTTTCATTTTTTAAACTTTTTGTGTGGAGACAAGATTTCACAGTGTCAACCAGGCTCGGCAGTTTAGCCTGTAATCCCAGCACTTTGGGAGGCTGAGGCGAGAGGATTGCCTGAGCCCATTGGTACAAGACCCACCTGGGCAACTTGGTGAGACCTCATCTCTACAATAAAAAATAAAAAAAAAATTAGCCGGGCGTGGTAGCGCACCCCTGTAGTTCCAACTACTTGGAAGGCTGAGGCGGAAGGATGGCCGGAGCCCAGCAGATCAAGGCTGCGGTGGCCGGGAACGTGCCACTGCCCTCCAGCCTGGGTGACAGAGTGAGACTCCAACTCAAAAAAGATTTCACAATGTTGCCCAGGCTGATCTCAAACTCCTGGGCTCAAGCAATCCACCCATCTTGGCCTCCCAAAGTGCTGGAATCACAGGTGTGAGCCATGGCATCTGGCCACAGATCAGTTTTTTAAAACCAATTTTTAAAAGAAGATACCCATAACATTATTGTGAATGTCGAAAATAAAAAAGAATCCAAAGCTAAACTATTAGAATAAATAGGTAAATTTAATAGGATTACTATATCTAAAATGAATATATAAAACTTTTATTTCTGTATATCAATAACAATCAATTAGAAAAATGTAGTTTTAAAAATATATAATTTACATCAAAAGTTTTTCATCAAAAGAAGCCCATGCTGGCTCATGCATGTAATCCCTGCACTTTGGGAGACAGAGGCAAGAGGATTGCCAGAGCCCAGGGTTTTAAGACCGGCCTGGACAACATGGAAAGACCTTGTCTCTGAAAAAGAAAAAAAAAAATTAGCCAGAGGTGAAAGGATCACCTGAACTCAGCAGGTTGAGGCTGCAGTAGTCGTGAGCGTGGCACTGCACTCCAGCCAGAGTGAGACTCCAACTCAAAGAAAAAAAAAAGCCCATAGGTTCAAATCTAGCAAGATTGTACAAGATCTCTTTGTAGAAAGTTATAAAAAATGTTTGAGGGGGAAAAAAAAACTTAGTAAGTGAAGAGATACTCTATGTTTACATATTGGAAAACTCAGTCTTGGGAAGGTATAATTATTCCCAAATTTACCTCTCAGTTCAGTGCAGTCTCACCCAAAATCTCAGGAAGTTCAATTCTGTGTGTTTGAGAGTCGACACGTTCCATTTTCAAACCTATTGCAAAATGCATGTGGAAAAGCAAAGGAATTTTTTTTCTTGAAGAACAAAGTTGGAGAACTTACTCTTTCTAGAAGTAAACATCATAAAGTTCTAGTAGTTAAGATGCAAAATTGGAGGACTGATCTGTACAGAATAGTGGGTCCAGAAAGAGACATGAGGGGGAACTCAAAAAACCCTAGAATTTTATAAAAATTGTGTATTCTTACATGTTTAAACTTCAGTCGCCTTCCGAGTACTCTCCATCTGATGCAATACACCTGTTGGGATGCTTTTTCCACTGCTCAAAACAGTTTTGAACTCATCAGTTTTGATGCCTTTTATTGCTTCTGCTGTTTTTTGTTTCACCTTTTACACATCAACAAGATGTTTCCCTTCAAGGACTTTTTTCATCCAGGGAAGCAAACAAAAAAGTAGCTCAGGGTGAGATCGGGTGAATAGGGAGGGTGGGGCATGGAAGTCATGCCGTTTTGGGTCAAAAACTGCTGAACGCTCAGTGCAGTGTGGGCGGGTGCTCTCGTAAATCACCCAGCATGAAATGGGCAAATACGTTGAAAGAACCTCAAATAAATAATTAACTGAAGCTGAATGCAGCTTCTTACAACAACTCTACCTGGTACATTGATGCCAGTGGGTTCCTAGAACACTTACCGAGTGGGGGAAGCCTGTACTGTAAGAGGCCTGCCCCCCGAAGGATAATTTAGGCTTTCTGGAGTCCCCTCTTATACCTGCATTTGACCATATTTGAACCAAAAGCACGGTACATTCATATCAACTGTGCCTGTCTCATATTAGTTCCACAACCCCAAAGGTAAACTCACAGCAAGACCCTGCACCAAATACAGTAGTCTTCGTGAGCCAATGTCAAACGAGACAAAAATGCTGTGACCACAGATTCCAGGAAGAATGTAATCTTTAGGGGCATCTTTTGGAGACCCTTACTAATACCAGATTCAGGATTGCTTGAATTCCTTATATTTATTGAAGTATAAATACCTTATTCCAAAGCTTTAAAGATAGAAAAGATCAGGCATCTCTGTGGACCACCACCACTAGAAGTTGAAAGTGCCCCAAAACGCTTGCTCTCCTACGTCGAATCACAAGAACAAACTGTAAAAGGAGCAAGCAGCACTAAATTAACCTAAAGTGGTAGATAAGTTCAGCGGGGGCAGTTGTTTCTGTGTATCTTTCTCGCAGAAAGACAAAACGCTTAAGAGAACAGTTATTTTCCCTTAGTTTCTCTGTGCTGTAAATAAATAGACAACAAGAATGACATGACCAAGAATGGAAACTTCTCTGTGGCTGTGTCTGGTGTACAGCATACCTTCTGGAATGTGCCAAGTCCTATTCTGCATCCATTGTCTAGGAAATCAGGATCAGCCCAAGGCTTTATTTCCAAGACAGCTTCTAGCCTTCTGAAGGGAACTGTGCGGGCACTTGTTTCTTCTACTTGGATCCCAGGAAACAATATGAGGGCACTGCAAAGCCTGTGTTTTATTAGATGAGGAACTACTGCTTAACATGCAGACTGCCATCCATCCGGGGATGGTAGGTTGGCGTAGGACAGGACCGAGGCAGGAGGCAGCCAAAACCCCGTTAAGAACTCTGGGTGGGTGAAGACCCAGAGAGGGTTGCGGTTTCTAGGCCCAGCTCTTGGGGACCTGTTGTGAGCCCCTAGTTTAAAGGAGCTGTCGGACCACCTAAACCCCAGCTTGAGCAGAAGAATCTAAATCACAAAAATAAGAGCCCAAATATGGGACATAGAGGAAAATTTTTTAAAAAAATAAAAGATAAAGAAACTGTCAAGGAAGAACAAAATTATTTTTTTAAGGGTCCATTGAAGGTTAACCACTTAAAGGTCAGGCAGGCAGTCGAATGTCACTCGGCTATTATGCATGTCTGTGTTAAGTTCAGCTTGGGGTGGGAGAAAACTGGTTCTTGACAGGAGTGGAGCCGGCTGTCAACTTTGGAAGCAGAAGAACAGAGAACAGTGTCTCAATTCCATTTTATCAAAAAAGAAGGTGAATACAACGACTTGCTAGTTTGGGTAAAGACCAGAGAATACATTTTTTTAAAAGGTTCCACTAGTGATTGTTATGTACATCTCTTATCAAGGCATCTGCTGTCCGTCAAGACTTTGGAGATAAGCAACCAAGAAGGAACCAGAGTCTCATTCCAGCTGCGAAGGATCAGAATTGCCCATAGGAAGTGGAGTTTATCATCAGAAAAGTTTGGAAAAATATCTACAGTGCATGTAAAACTCGGATATGCACCACTTGGGTCTTGCTAAAACATGCCTAAGCTCCACCCCCAGCCACTTTCATTCAGGTCAGGAGTGGGGCCAAAGAATGTGAATTTCTAACAAGCTCTATGAAGGTGTTGCTTCACTATATATTGTCCAGACCATGCTTGGAATAGACCTGCTCTACCAAATCAACTTCTTAGGAAGCTGTTTACCGATATGTAGCCCTGCATTTGGTGATGAGAATAATGAGAAAACAAAGATGCATTATTCAGTTATTTCACCAAATTCTTAGTGCTCACACACTGAATGGAACTTACTGTGGAGAATGATGGCTTGAGGAAATCCAGGTGCTTTTTGCAGACTTGAGAAATCCCACTTGAGTTGTGCTCTGGTGGCTGCCTAAACGTGCCCTGGAGGGTCGGCGTCAGTATTTTTAGTAAGCTTCCCAAGCGACTCCCAGATTCCTGCAAGTTTGGGACGCGCTCATCTATATAAAAATGTTTTAAATAAGCAGCCAACTGCTCACTGAATTTTTCTTTTTTTTTTTACTACTTTTGCTGTAATTGTTTGAGACATTCATATTTTTTTGACTGAGTCCATAACATCTGATGCATGCGTTTCCAATCTGAATAATCTTGCAAATTCAGGACATCGTAGTATTTTTTTTCCCAACCTTGCTGATGACATAAAAGACATATATCTGATCTTTTGAGTCTGTGCTTACTTGAAATCCCCACCTCCTTCCTTTATCCTTTGCTGCTTGCTTCATGTTGTATGAGGAAATCAGAGAGGTATGTTGACAGGCCTGTGCTTTTCAGATGGGCTACTATCAGAGCTCTTGCTTTTCCTGTTTAGGGCTCACACACTTCACATAAGAATCCCAAGAGGCAGGGGCTAAAATACAGGTTCATGGGTCCTGACGCCAGAGATTCCGATTCTGTTGTCTAGAGGAGGGATGGGACTTCACATTCGTCAGGCATCCTGCCCCACCCCACGATTCTCACACAGTCTTCAAGGCCGTGCTCTGAAGAACCCGCTTTCAGACTTGGGAACTCCCTGATGGGTAAGTACCATAGAAGAAAAGTCAGTAGACATGGGTTGGCAACCAAGAAGGGGAAAGGAGGAACCAGCTTCCTTTCACATTGTAATACAAGCGCTTCCCATGAAAAGAGGCAGTTCAAAGTGTTGCAGGTCACACAGGGTGATCCCTGAGAGCGGCAGTAACAAAGTCCTTTATCTTGATTTTACGTGTTTGGAACATCAAAAAGATCTGAATTATGCATGAAATGGGTGTTTGTGTGGGGGGGAAGGTGGAGGATGGAAGAAAGTGATTCGTGAGTCTAAGGATGCCCGATGGACTCAGCATGCCCAATCAGCAACAATTTGGTGCCAACTGATCACTATATATTGTCCGTTATGTTTTTTTCTTTTCTCCTCCACCACCCTCCTCCCCCGAGTAGTTTCATGGGACTTAGGTTGCCCTCTGCTGGCCAAAAGATAGTCAGTTAAAAATCTGACCAATTTCCTGTTGTTTTTACAGTCATCATGCACAGAAGCTTAAGCTCTCCCTTTTTCCCGTGGCAGATTGCGTAAACTATTGCTCTTTTAATCAATTAGTCATTTTTAGCAAGTATGAGTGCCAAAATGATATCCAGTGAAATAATATGTGACTCTTAGGGAAAGAACCAGGTTCCTACTCTTTTAATAAAAATTTTTTTTGAAAAGCATGCTGTGGGTAAGTTGCCATAGTTATGCAGTTAAGACCCAAGTGAGTGGAAGTTTAACAGGTGATACGTATTTGTACTATAGGAATTAATCAAACTCCTTGGCCTATCTGGTGCTCTGCAGTCTTACCTAGGCTTTCTGAAAACTAACCTGAAAATGACGTTCTAGGTCATCGTATTTCGCCTGGAACATCAGCCCTAGAAAAATGTCACATCCAGAAACAGTAGTGAAAGTTACAAAGTATAAATAGTATTCTTATGAGTTATTTGTAAAGCAGTTTTATAGGTACAATTTACCTACCATAAAATTTGCCCATTTGAAGTATACAGGTTAATGGTTTTCAGTAAATTTGTAAAAATGTGTTAACAGCACTGAAATACAGTTTTAGAACCTTCTAACACCCCGCAAAATTGTGCCCATTTGCTGTTAAGCCTTGCTTCTATCCCCATCTCCCGGCAACACTCATTGGTGAGTAATGTTCTTAGTTCCATAAATTGAGTCATTTTAGTTAAGTGGAAATAATTTTATTTTTTATTTTTTATTTTTTGAGTTGGAGTCTCACTCTGTCACCCAGACTGGAGTGCAGTGGCCACTCCCGGCCACCGCAGCCTCGACCTGCCGGGCTCTGGCGATCCTTCCGTCTCAGCCTTCCAAGTAGCTGGAACTACAGGCACGCTACCACGCCAGGTTCATTTTTGATTTATTGTAGAGATGAGGTCTCGCTTGCCCAGGCGGGTCTCGAACCCGCGGGCTCAGGCAATCCACTCACCTCAGCCTCCCAAAGGCTCGGGATTACAGGCTGAGCCACCGAGCCC